>JAVDBV010000783.1:0-11761 GCA_032619315.1 Piper longum
GTAATTAAAAATTGACTCGAGTCCGACTCGAGTTAAAAATAATAATTAATTCCAAATAATTTAAAAAATTCAAAAAAATATTAAAAAATATCATAAACTATAATACACACAATAATATCAAAATAACACCAATATCTAATTTTTATATATTTATTTTATAAATTATCAAATTATTATATACGACTGATTAAATTTATTTAGACCGATTCAAGAAAATCGACTCTTGGCCGATTCGGACCGATTCCGATTCCGATTCCGACTACTTGGAAAACCGATTCTGATTCCGATTCCGATTCATGCAACCATGCTTGGCGTTTTATTAGATCTCACTTAACTCGGGCTATTTAGCCTAACTATTTTAAAGATTAATAACCCTCGAGGATGAGATCCCTCGAGAATGATTTCGAAAACAAGATCCACAACAAGTTGCCTTCGGGCCTATTTTATAAATCCCTTTCTAGGCCTATATATTTTTTATCGAGTTTTCAGTGAGACGAGAGATGAAGAAATCGACTGCACGTACCATGTAGAGGATGATGTGATAGTCAAAGCGGGCTGTGGATTAGTGCTAGCGGACTGTTCCATTCCCGAGGGATCCTGACAACTTTGCGTTTGAATTCCTCACACCCGGAGAACGTGAAGGTTTACGGGTACTGTTTAATATAGCGCATGTCATGACTTGTGGTTCAAGGGGTCCCGAAGGCGACTGCCTGAGAGTATTTGGTGTTCGTGCTCAAGGCCAGGAGAAATATGGAGGTAAGGAGAGGGCTTAGGATTTGAGACCAGAAAATAAAGTAAAAAAATATTGAGAGAGGCAATAGCAGCAGCAGTTCAGTCAGTTCGGGACGCTACCGGGTCTGCAGCCTAGTGGCTCATCAGTAGATGCCCTTCAGAGAGTTCACGATGAGTATATGATGTTTTTTTTCATATGAGAGTTTGCTCTCATAGCCAGTTTGTTATTAGTTATTTTCCGGGCCGGTAACACTCATTACTGACTATTTTTGTACTATATGTATGTGACGAGTATGAGATGGACGTGCCAGCCTGGACATAAGATCAATGAGGTCTTTTGTACGCACACATGTATTGGGTGACTGAATGTATAATATTTTGTTTATGTTTTTATTATATTTAAACTGATGTGAGATAATGAAAAGCATGATGATGTGATGACATGATTAAACACTGTGGCATGACATGACAAGAAATATGAATAGAGGGCACATGTCAGAAAAAGATGCTTAGAGTAGATTAGATTTATGTATGAATAAAGATGTTGATTTATTGTTATGTTGACTTAACAAGGAGGCTCCTAATTACATTTTTAGGGGAAACTCTGTCGATTACATTTTAGAATTTTCATTAATTTAATCGTAATGGTATTGATGTGTGATTCAAATTGTTTGTCATCCATGTAGTATTCTTTAAGGTTTTATGCATTCATGCATATATGACAAGTCGTATGTTCATCTTAAGACGCCGAGATTGGATCCGTACGAGTTGGGTTCGGGTTAGCTGACCTAACCGGGGCTCATAACATGCTAGTTCGGTTCACAAGCGTGAACTAGATTTAGGGTGTTACATTTTTAGTGACTTTTAGAATTTATATTACTTTGATTGGATTTTTATTTTCACTATATTTTTGTTGAAATGAAGGAAGCTATTATTAGAAATGAAAATATATGTTTGGCTGTCTTGCACGAACATAACCTGCGGATCATAGCCAAATTAAGTAGTTATAGGTTATTGTTTGTTAATATAGTTGACAATATTTATAATGACTCGACCTAAAGTGCAACGTAATAGGTTTAAGTTATTTCTTTAAAAATAGTTAACTAAGTTAAAAATTATAGTATATTCCTACTTATTTGTAACGACTTGGCTAAAAGTGCAATGCAATGAGCCTAAGTCATTTCTTTAAATTTGTTAACTAAATTAAATATCTTAACCCAAGAAGTATTAGATGTAATACTAAGTTGATGAATCTCACTATCCACCACCATAGGAGAAAATTTTATCCCTGAAATTTCTACGTTTTACCTGTTGCTAGCCGTAGTCCATAACTTTATTTGGCCCGCGACCGGTAGCTTAGTCAACATTCATATTTTATCCTACTATCTAATATGTAATTAGATTGCTCTAATATCATTTGTAACGACTCAACCTAAAGTACAACGTAATGAGCTTAAATTATTTATTTAAAAGTAGTTAACTAAGTTAAAAGTGTTATATGTGGGACTAAGTTGAAGGATCTCACAATATTATTATTTTATTTTTTTTATGTGATTAGTTTAATTTATTGTTTTTTTATTTGCATCATACTTTATAAATTGGGATCAAATTTTTTACCTTTGTCCATTTGTGTATCAAGTTGTTAAATAACAAATATTAGTTGTTTGGAACAATTATGTGTATATTGAAATTATTTTTATGGTCAGGTTTGCAAAAAAAAAGTAATTATATATATATATATATATATAATAAATACTTGCAATGAAAATTTTAAAAGGGATAAATTTAGTTTCCACCAAAGTGAATTTTTTTATATCCACAACTTCGAATGTAAGCCGTACACTTTTTCATACACATTTGAATGCCCTCTATAATTTTTGAATGACCTGATTTAAAATTTGTAATTTTAGTTTACAATACTTCAATAGATAGTAAGCATTCTCAAAATTAACATGTAGCAAGTTGATATATATAGTAGGAGTGGGCATGCGAGAACTAAGAAGTTGGAGGACAACGCAGTAAAAGCAACACAAAATTTAAAGGTGAAGAATTATACATGGGTGAGTGGAATAAGGTAAAAAATGTAAGAAATATTGAGATTGAGTGCGAGAAGTAAAAAATTATTAATAATTTAGTTTGGTTCAATGTTTAATTGATGCGATACAAAAAGGTCAACTGATCTTAATAAGGCAAGATCAGCCTACTTCGCATCGACTTTACAAAGCTTTTATTATATTGTAAATGTTTACCAGAGCTTCTCTTTAAAAATAAAAATAAAAATCATGATTTTTTTAAAAAAAAGCTTTAAATTATATTATATAGGAATTTTATATTATAACATATTATTATTGCAATTTGTATATAAATCTTTTTATAAATTAATATAATTAAATGGATTATTAAGACTCAAACTTAAATTAATTTAACCGAAATAGCAGATAAATGAACCGTACAGACTAGAAGATAAAAATCGATATATATATATATATATATATATATATATTTTAATTTAAAAAGTTTCAAGTCAACTTGCTACTCTTCCTTACGTGAAGCCATCTAATAATCTTTATAACCGTCCCACACCGAAACCAAAAATATCTATTTGAACGTGCTAATGGTTATTTCGGGAATATTATCATCACCATTTTAGTAATCCGCTTGCCTCAATTGAAGGGCAAGTGCAGCCAGGAGTAGCATGATAATCCCATCTTACCCCAAGGTAAATCATAATTAAAACGTAAGAGGTAATAATTTAATTATTTTTTGCCACACGAAAGCAAACCTGTTACAAGGGAAACCTTCTTCATCCAGGATTTTTCTATTTAAGTTCCACAATCGTTTAACTAGTTTCGTTTTTACGATAGTCCAATGAATAACAACATAAATTACAAAGAAAGAATAGTTAGCAAGAACTCGTCTAACTAGTTTCGTTTTTCCGGATTACTTCCACATATGAATCATATTAGCTAGTGAGAAACCAAGAACTCGAAGCAATGCAATCCGTCCAATTCAACTGCAAATCTTGGGACATGAGCTTCCACCTTTTTTTCCTTGTTTTCTTTCTTCTTCTCTTCCATCGTCACTCTCTCAGCCAACGGATTAATACTGGGTCGGTCTTCTACCTGCGCAATACCAGTTCGTCACGTTTAATGACATGAGATATATAAAAAAGAGATCTTTCAATACCGAAAGAGCAAAACTATATGATCACGAAATGGAGAAGTAAAAGAAGAAGACAATCAGTTAAATAAGTTACCATGGGCTGCCTCCGACCAAAGAAATAAGCGCCGATTGCAAAAGGGATATCACCCATCGCCATGTTGGCGCTGTATGAGGAGAAGGAGGAGGAAATTGGGGAGTTTGATCTTGATATTTAAATACGACCCAAGATAAGATAAGAGGAAGGGGGCGCCCACCTTTTGCTTTATGGAAGGCAACAAGTTCTTTTGGGAGAAGGAATCACGCAAGGAAGTTGAAGGAAGGAATGAGGCGGTTCGAATAAAGAAGAAGAGCAAGGAAGCTCCTTTATATAGGGGCAGGCCGATCGGATAATATATTCGACCCGAACTCGAAAGAGTAGAAACTTGGTCAATCGTTCAATGTTACGCGCGGCTCTCGAGGCTTCCAAGCATGCCCACCCTTTTGACTAGATAAGGACTGACCCGCTTGGATTAAATTCACATAACTTCTCCAATTAAGTTGACGATTAAAGACTAGAGAGAGGTCTAGGCTCTTGACAGATAAAGAGTCGGGAAGGAAGAAGTCCAGCCATTCCATCAAAATTTCAAAAGGCGGACGCGAATTAAACAAATTACAAGTGGTTACAGGCAGGGGTGGGCGTCAGTTCGTAGGATATCGGACTATATGCATTATTATATACGTTTATTTAACTTTAATTAAAAAGTTAGCCATCTATAATTAAAATTATTCGGTCAAGTCAATAATGATCGAACATGATTAAAATTTAGTCATTATAAGAAATTATTTTTATTTCATATTTATTTTATTATCTAATTATTTTTTTATTATAAATATTATTTTTTCTCACAAACAACTAATATCTCATATATATAATTATTTTATTATATTTTTCTTAGTTTCTCTCATGTCAATTAACATAAAAATTAAAATTATTTTTTTAAAAAAATATTTGAATAAAAAAAATATTATATTACAATAGAAAAATTCAAAGAATAAGATTAATATAAAAATCTATGAATAAATGTGTGTTAAATAAGCCCTCTATTGAAAATAAAATTTATTAATTATTTATCTTATTAAAAACTTAAATAAGAGATTATAAGAAATAAATAAGTTGATTATTAAATATTTATCAAAGGAGTCAACACGAACTGTTTTGAAATTATACAGGGGAACTAATTATTCCTTTTGTGGATATAGTAAATGGGTAATTTGATATATTATCATAGTGGAGATTGAAAATACTAAAATATCTTAATTTAAGAAAAATTGTTAAATATATTTTAGTCATTCTTATGTAAATTATTTTCTTTGAATTGGCATTTAGTATTAGAAAATAAATAATTGGCTCAATTAAAAATAGTTTGAGTCCAAAAATACTTTAAGCTCTGATATTTATCCAAAATTGTTTGAAGAAAGAATATGAAAGTAATTCATATTTTATATTCATGCATTTTTTTATTTTTAATATATTTTAACATATGTTATTCTCTTGCTACTATATTTTTTACTTGTAAAAAAACAAAAAAGTTCATTATTAAATTTTTTAAAAACAATGAATATTAAAAAAGAGAAAATATTGATGATTGTGTAAATAATGAGCATGTGAAAATGCTATAATTGATTTTTACTCTTCTAATATTTATAAAATATTTCTACAAGTAATTAACTTTTCTTTATATTTTTTTATGTAGGTGAACTAGATGAAGAATCAACTACTCGAATATTCTGCCTTTGAAGTATACGTAATATTGGATTATATTTTGATGTCAAAGATTACTTCAAAGCTGCTATACATCAATTATCTTTTATTTGATTTAGAAATGTATACGAGTTAAATTTTAAAATTGAGGGCATTTTAACTATATATTAAGTTAGTTGATATGATTGTTGATACGAATATAATGTTGTAAATTCTTAAATATGAGGATGACTTTATCTTTTTTTTATGCAAGTCATTTTGAATTATTTTAGATATTAAATATCAATTTTATTTATAAACTTAATCAATTTTAATCCATATCATGATTTGAAATTTTTATAAAATATAATATTAACTTTGCAAATATTAAAGGCATTATGTTATTGATATAAAATATTAGAAACTCGATTGATTATTCAGACAAAAAAATTATATTTAATTTATTTTTATTCAATCAATTAAATTTGGGTGGAACCCTAGTTAGAAGGTGTCAAATTGTCAAGTTGTTATTATTATATTGAAAGCTGAAAAATCAAAGCCTTGCTTAGCCAACATTCGCTTGTGAAAGGATAAGCTTGGTTGGGTTGGAGAAAGCCGTGCGTTGAAAAAGATGTAGCCACTGGGAAAGATCGCATAATCAAGGGCCGAATTAATGGTCTCGCTCGTATGGATTGGTTCTGCAAGATGATCATGTCAAGGGCTGGACCCTTCCTTCACGTGGCATCAACAGTGGAAGCTCCGCGGTGGGATCATACTGATATGGGCAAGAAGTGGAATGGAGAGGGAAAGCATATGGGAGGTTGACTTGGAGATAATGAGGTGGAGATGGTTGTTATGGTGGGTTACAATTTACAAATTGAGCGTATGCAAATGCGATCGATTATCACGTAGTTTGTCGCGCTACGTAAGAAACAATGCGACAATGTACTTCCACCTTGTCGGACCTAGACCTGGCCAACATCTGAGAAACGAGAAGAAATCTCCTCCGGTGGTGGAGATTCGATGTCGGCCATCGCCACTGACCAGGTTTCTGGTCATTTTTAAAAAGAGTTGATATTTTTCGAAACAGGGCATTATCATCGCAAAATTATCAAAATGATGTTCTTTTCCGCTCACTTGATCGGTGGCCGTTACACCGAAATCTCCTCCCACCGAGATGGCGTCTCGAATTAAAAAGATCCAAAGAATGAAAATGCTTTACTAGTCTTTTAATTCTGCACTAACCTATTACACTTTTATTTAAAAATTTGACATTATTTTACTATTATTTATAAAAGAAGAGTTAATAAAATTTTACTACAACGTAAGCGATTAACCAATCAAATAAATTCGAAGTTAATCTTTAATATATGTTGTTATACATGAGGCGACGACATCTTCCATAATCATCCCCTTCATTAAAGTTTTGATTTTTTTTTCTCATTTCAACCTTTATCGTGCTTTGGTTAATTTTAACTACACAATAATTTTATGGGTTATTTTATACCCACTTAATTTTAAATTTTATATTATTATGTTATTATTTTTTGTAACATTTTGGCTTACCCAAATTGTGAAACATAAAAAATTGGTGAATTCTACTTATATATTCATAATCATACTATTAAAATTAAAGTTTTTTACTAAATAATACATACTTAATTTATGATTTTTATTTATTTATTATCGTTTATTGTGAGGTAAAACATAGTGTATACTTCTATTTGAATTCAAAATCTTAAAAAATGTAAATTCAATTTAAATATTAAAACTTTATCCTAATTAAAATTTGTACTTACTAATACCTATTTAATAAAAAATTTACTTATTTTTAACATAAAATTGAAATTATTTTTAATATATTTTGTATGACTATTGTATATAAACAAAATTTTTTTGTCAAAAATAAATATAAATCCACTATTTTTATTAAAATAATAAATTATCACATTTTATATTTTTCAATTTGATATAATATTAATATATTTCAAAATTACCCTGTGCAACGCGGTGTTTCTATAGTTAATATTAGTTTGCCAAGACGCCAAACGCGAAGATACATGGCTTGTGCATTAAAGAATCAAAATTAAACCTTGAACTAGGGTGGCTTGTAAGCTGATGTTATCACCTCTCAAGCTTAACCTCTTCACGATTAGTACTCGAGCAAGTAAGCTCTGAGTAGGAAGTTAAAAAATTGGAAAAACCGAAAAGGCCGTACATATGGGTTATTCCGACTATTTTTTTTCTACTAGACAAATTAGTAAATTGATTTTTTATAAAAAAGAAACTGAGGCAGACACTCCCCCGTTTAGTCAGACCCAATTAATGCCAATAGACAAACCCAAGGAGACTTGGGTTGTGGTTGAAAATTCTATTGGAGATCGGCTAATATAGCCTAATATACTTTTGGCATTAAAAAAACAGGTTGAATGTATAGTTGAAAAAACTGGAATCAATGGTTGAATAAAGAACCATTAAATTGGATTGATTCAATAAAATTGGACGTTCATTGAATCGGTCTAGTCCTACGGTAGAATCAAATATTTGTGCATATATATATATATAACATTAAATATAATAAATATATATATATATATCAATTGGTAACAATTTTGTTGCACCAAACATGAGTAAAATTAAAAAAGTAAGATGCCAAGACAAAAATTAAGGCTCAATCCAAATTCTTAATACAAAAGATAACATAAAATGAAAGTTTGTATTTTTCAAATTTTCTTGGTCTATAATAAATCACCAAATTTATCATTTCAAGCACCATACATATTCAACTAATAAGCATATTTCTTTAATTCACAAACCAACAACATAGATATCTTTAAATTACAAACCAACAACATCACATACCTAAATAAAGCATGATTTTCATATCTAACAATATCACACAATTTTTGATTCTATAGCATGTACCAAGTTTTGACAATCAGACAGAAATGTGTTAAAAAAGATACCTTAACTACATAATCCAAAACCAGAATTTTTTTAAAAAAATAAGCATGAAAAAAGCCTGAGATCTGACTAAGAGGAAGGGAAGAAGGGTGAAGATCAAGAGAGTAAAAATGGTTGCCGGCCGGAAGGGGCGGTGCTCGGTGGCGGCGGTGCTGTTTACTTAGAGTGGTCATAGTTAGAGGGGGGGATGGTGCTCAGATGAAACATGGTCGCCAACTGCGAGAGAAGGGTTTTGGCCGGTGGTCGGAAGGCAGTTGCAGTGGTCTAAAGGTGGCAGTAGTGGGAGAACTAGTAGGATTTCCATAGTTAGAGGTTGGAGGTAGTCAGAGCCAACAAATACATGCAGAGCGGTGGTTGGAAAACATGGACAGCATTGCTCAGGTGAAGGTCACTGGTTAGACGGTGGCCAATAGTCGGACTGCTCTGGCGGTGACAGTCAAATGGTATATGGTCGTTGTTAAACATTGACGGGGGGGGGGGGTAGGTTTTGGTTTTCATGGGTTATGTACAAACCAGATCGGCTTATTCAAACCACTGTCAAAAGTCGCTTCAAAATAGGATTGAATCGGCTCAACTCGGGTGATTCATCGTCCGCTTCTAAACAATAACGATACTGCCCTTTTTTTACTAGGTTTTATGCATACTTGTGTAGAAGCGGCCGGATTATCGGACCTATGGTTGAATGTCACGAAATCAAGTTTATTTTATATTAATTTTTCTTAATATCCTCTGTCAGATTGCATAACATCTCTTCATTCTTATAAAGAAAATGGCTTCATCGCCGGGTAGTCTACCCCTACCTAGACATCATCGACCCGCCGCCGTTGCTACACCCAAATGTAGTTTGACTTTCGACTTTACAAATTCAGACATATCCCACATCTACGCCCCAATAATATTCTAATAATTTGCACTTTTTTTAATATTCAAAAACATTATTTATAACCCCCCCCCCCACCCCACCCCCAAAAATCCATTCACCCAATACACACGACACCAATTTTGCACCACCACTCTCGTAAATACATTAAATTCCTGCTTCCCATCCAACCATACATTCTTATAACCACATCATGATACAGAACAAGATCTATGACACCTTATTTGAGCTGACCAGAGGCACAGCCCATGCCCAAGGTCCACCGGCCCTTTTGTCAACGCACAAATGATTTTGCCAATCTATTTTTCTCATCCACACTCTCCAGATTTATTACACATATGAAAGATTATATTTATATATGTATACATATGTATATGATAATAGATCGATTTATTTAAGGGAACGATGCCGCCCATTTGCGCAGGGCACATGCGCCGCATATTCTTCGCCACTTCTTCCATGCGCGTGGATTCCACGCCTGACCTCCTGTCATCTCGCTACCGCAGGCCCCACTCAAATCGCCACGCGTCCTCTGTTCATACGCCAACCCCGACCGGCACTCCCCGACTCCCTCCCCCTCACGCGGACTTAAGATAAGACATTAAACCGGATTGGAATCCGTCTCCCCACATCCCACTATTAAAGCCAACCGCCCAACCCACCAAAGTCTTCACCACCAAATCAACCTACTTTCCAAAGGGGCTTGGGTTCGACTTAGGGTCGGACAGATCCGGTGGAGCTCCGTCGGTCTTCTTCCGAATTTCCGGCGTATCTCCGTCTATCTCTCCCTCTCTCTACTCTCTTCGGGCGCTTCAGTTCCTCTGCACTGCGAATAAACGAATATGAAGGGCTCCGGTGCTTTGGTGGCCTCGGTGGTCGCCGCCTCTTCCGTAATCGCCACATATTTGGTCGATTCGAAGCCTTCCTCTTCTTCCTCTCCTAAAATGGCAAGTTTTTAGTTTTTTTTTAAAAAAAAAAATGAAACAGATATACTTTTTTGAATTGCGTGTGCTGATTTGGATGATGGGTGCGCAGATTGCGTCGGCGAAGGAGGTGGAACCGTCCAGCCCACGGGACAAGTTCGCGCCGAGGTTCGACGGGTTGAGATTCATTGAGACTCTGGTGACGGCTCACCGATGACAACAGCGAAGGTTTTTTGGGCCATTTTTCGTGTGACTGTAACGTCTTTCTTGTTCTTTTTGAGGCTGTGATCTTGGGATCTGAGAGTCGGAAAAATGTGGTCGTTGTTTTCGTTAATTTATGGGTCTCCGGAGTTGGTGGTGTAGCTTGTGAGGAGCAAGCATCCAATTTTTGCTGCTTTATTTTACTGCTTCAAATTCAGAAATGGAATTGATTGTGTGGTTTAATTTTTTGATAAAGAACGCATGGATGGAGTGGCTTTGTGGGAAAGAAAAATGTATGAATGAAGAGGAGTGGTTGTGGGTTTCTTCTTCCTTCTATTTTTTAGGTAATATTATTACCTGGTGTGAATAGATATTGCATTTATTTAATATACATCATGGCTGTATGAATTTATACGACAATAACTATATGTAAATTTTTATTTTAGATAATAGTGATTATTTTGTGTGACATAATAAATCACTTAAATTTGACTTATAATTTTTAAGTTAATTGTTTTTTCTAGAAGGCTAATGTTTCTCCCGAAGAGAGTTTTTTTTTTTTATATTACCAGGGACTACGAGATCTATCGAAGAGAGTCTATTTTATGTTCACTTTGAGCCGCTTTCAACCAAGTTAATATTTGGTTGCCATTTTACCCTTTCAAAATGTTGAAGGGGCAACCGCAAACCATATTTGTTTCTTTGGGGAGGGGGGTTAATGCGGACAACATTGTGATGATAGCGGCAAACCAACTAATCTTTCTTGAGTTGTTAGCTGTCTTCCTTGGACAGCAAAATGATGTGAGCCATGTGCTCTGGGCATCATCTTTCGAAACAGGTCTTCATCTTTTGAAGATAACTAGAGCTTCGTAAGTATTCCCTTTTTTTTTTTTTGTTTAAGTCATCGCATTCTTCTGATCGTATATCATTAAACTACAACACTGAAGTCAATGTAGTGTCTACTAAAACGCCTTCACGTTAATGAAATTGCTGACGTATTTCATTCGTATAATAACGACAATTGAGAAGTGTTTGAACTTTGAACGATTATTGGGTGATCTGATTTCAACCATAATAAAAAGCAAAAAAATATGAAGGAGATCCCTTAGGAGCATTGTGGCATTGTGGGCATCTCGGATGAGTAGATGAAAGCTATATATATATATATATATATATATA
>JAVDBV010000785.1:0-11989 GCA_032619315.1 Piper longum
CCAAAAGGTCATGGGCTGGGGCTAGTAACGGGCCAAGTGTAGGAATTTCGGGGACGAAATTTCCTAAGGTGGGTGGATTGTGAGATCCCTCAATTTAGTCCCACATCTAATACCTACCGGGCTAAGATCCTGTTTATAAGTGGGAATGGACTATAGATCTTTAACTTCGGTTAACCATTTTAAAGAAATGACTTAGGCCCATTACGTTGCACTTTGGGTCGGGTCGTAACAAACTATTTGATGGTAGTAATAACAGAAATTGTCTTTCTTCTCATCCTCCGACTTTGGTGGATTCTTCGGTGTCTATAGTGTAATCTTCTTTGCTTAACCAAAACATCGAACCATCTTTCGGTATCTCCAACATTGAAGGTGTAATCCTCTATATTCTCCATCTCTCCATTGTCAGGGTGCTAATTTTTGTCCTTCATTGTTGTTCCTTTATTGGTTGATGCCTTAGCATTCTTCAAGCAATCAGAAACCCTTCCAAGTTCCTTGAAGATCAACACCCTTTCAAAGAGTTGTTCAAAAGTGTTGCTTTGCGCACTACTTAAGAACCCAGTAGCCAATCCTCGGCATTCATTGCACAAATCTTAATAATTTCCTTAATGTCGGGGGGTCTCTTTCATCTGAGATGTTAGGCTTCTAAACCTCTTCACATATGTTGTAAATTGTTCTCTTGGTTCTCTTCAACACTGTCGTAAGTGTTCTATCCTCACTGGGATTTCCATTGACTAAAAATGTCCTATAAATTGTTCAACAAACTTATCCCATGAGCTGATTGATCTGAGAGGATGATTATTGAACCATCTTAAGCCATTGCCATTGAGGGATGCAGGAAATTGTTGTAACTTAAACTTCTCATTTGTTGCAATTTCTTCACACTCAATCTCAAAGGCTGTAATGTGATCGCCAGGATTGCCATCTCTATCAAACTTTGTGAAGGTTGGGTATTTGTACTTTTCCAGCAAAACTTCAGTGTAGACTTCATTGGCTAAAGGATGGAGACATTGTACTGCTTCACTTTATTCTTTTTCCTCATGTGCTATCAATGCGACAATCAGTGCGGCTTGTGCATCCATTGTGGCTTTTAACTTATCAAAGCGGGCATCTTGAACCAATACAATTGGTGTAACCGGTGCTACTGGAATGGTTGTCGGACAGACTAACGGAGGATAATTAACTGGCAGTGAAGCTACTGTGGCAGAAATTAATGGTTAAACCATTGACACCAAAGGCAGCGTCATTGGGATGGGCACCGTAGTTGTAATCGGTGGCAAAAATGCCATAGAAACTATAGATTGGGATAGCAGAGTTGTACCATGGGTATGGGTACGGTGGCTGGTAGTAAGGTGGTTGTGGAAACCATGTTAAATGTGGGAGTGGACTATGTTCAGTCCAACTAGGTTGCATAGTGGGATAATGTTGTGTCCAACTTGGCTTGGATGGTGAAATCATCAAAGGGGATGCTTGTGACAGGGATCCTAAGAATGAGAAAACAAGCTATTTACTTGAGGGGTGTTTGACAAATCCACATCCCCAATAGAGTTGCCAAAAATATGTTCGGACGTGGGATCGTCTGTCCACGTAGACCGCAGTCTTTTCGATCGACGATCCAGGTTTGAAGGGTTCGGTGGAACCGAGGTGCCCTTGCCGCGTAAAAAGATAGTGCGATAAAATAAAATAATGATAAATGTCACAAGAAAGCAGGAAATTTTTACATGGTTCCTTTGGATTCAACTCAAATCCCTAAGTTAGTCCACGGTGAGATTGATACTCACAATCCACAAATATTCAACTTTTCCACAAATTATACATCGTGTTGGAACTTTGCTACTTTAAAAACTCCATATATAACTTATCCTAAATAGTGCTCCCAACATAATTCTCCACCAATCTAGTTAGAGTTGAAAATAATGTTGAACCATATTAGTGGATTACACGAGCAATTATCCAATTTGGTGTGCCAATTCAGATTCGGGTTGTTGATGAGTCACAGACGTGGTTGTGGGTCTGGGTCTGTTTTGAGAAGAGTAATGAAAACGATGGTGTGGTTGGTGGTAATTTGGCTTGGTCAAACGATAGAGCCCAACTTCAATTGAAATAACCTGCAAAATAATAAAATATGCACTGATGGGTAGGCTGGGGGTTGCCAGAGATGGATCTCCGATGAGGGGCTTCTCGCCTTCTCTCTGCTTCTTCTTTTGTCATTTTCCTTTAATTCAACGAGCCCCCCTTTGTTTAGCAATAACAACCGGCTTTTATAGAATTGGGATCATTCCTAGGTGAGAGATTTCCTTCGGTGGTTGTAGAATAGAGCCTACCTCTTTCTCTAACAATTCTTCCTCCGACAATTTTTGAATCGTATGATGAATTCTCTTGTAACATGCAGGAAATCATCCACATTAATAATCAAACACAAATCCTATGAATTATTCACATGACCAGATGAATATGTACAAACAATGGTTCAACATTATTTTCAACTCTAACTAGACTGGCACAAGAATGAATTCTTTTGGGAGCACAACAAATAGAAGTTTTAAGCGTTTAAGAGATAAATTACGTATGGAGTCGATTAAAGTGGAAAAAGCTCCACTACAACGTCTAATTTGTCAAAAAAATTGAAAATTAGTGGATCGTGAATATCAATCTCACCATGGTCTGACTTAGAGATTCAAGTTGAACCCTAATGAACCACGTAAAAAATTTCTACGTACTTGTGATATTATTTTTCATATTTTTTATCGCACTCTCTTTGCACGGCAAAGACGCCTTAGTCCCACCGAATCTTCAAACCCGGATCGGATAAAAAAAACAAAGTCTATGGGAGCGGTCGATCCCGTGCCCGAACATTAAATATGAAAAAAATATAAATAACATGATAATTTTAATTAGTCAAATTACTAAAATCAGCATATATACAATATATTCTTTAAAAATAATGTTTTATAATATTTTTATGTTCAAATTAATCATAATTAACTTACGTGGCCCACCATGATCCATGTGCTCTCATATGAGCAAAAGAAAAAAGAAAGAAAAACTTTTTCTTATCTCAATAGATTAAATGAGGATAAGAAAAGGGGAATTTTTTTTCTTATTAGATAGTACACGGGTGGGCTGCACAAGCTAATCATGATTATTTTGTATGTTTTTGTATGTAATTATATACTTAATTTATATGCAAAATAATTAACTTAGTATTTTTTATAAAAATATATCAAATATAAGTATTTTTGGTAAAGTTTATTATTTCAAAGTTCTTATATCATTTATACTATTTTCATGCCAACCAAACAGATGGTTACTCAACACAAACTTAGATTTGCCTACTAATCTGATAGGATAGAAAACCTCAACATACGACCTCACTTTCCACCTCACTTTCCATCTGACGTAACCATTATAACCAATGTTAATGAAGGCTAACCAAAGCCTAATGGACTTGACTCCAGCAGAAGCTTGCATCATTGTCACAGGAACAAAATTTTGGCAGAAATGGACTAGACGCAGATTTCTGAAATAATCCAATTGTCAATATTGCATCATTGTCACTTACGAATTCACCATGAAAATGTGGAGATAACCAACCAAGACGAGACTCAAGCAGGTGACTTCATGTATGGATTTTCCTTGAAATATTTTAACAAGTTGTTTCTAGAAGCCATGCCTTGAGGAGACGGCTGTTGGCAAGAATTTATTGTGTAGCCAATATCATGATGACCAGGCAATGTGATGTGAATACAGTAAGTAGAGAAGTGAGAGAGGGTATTATTGTAATTATAGATGTTTGAATGAATTGGCCTGGCAGCAAAACATGGCATGGGCCTGTTGGAGCTAAGGAATATAAATAGAGGAAGACAGTTGTAAGGAGGGGTCTTTAGATGAATGAAAATTTTGTTTTTTTTGTTTGCTTCCATTTCTTCTTCGATTTTTCAAGAAGAACAGAGGTAGCAGGACATCTCTCTGCTCCCCCTGTTCTGATTGATTCTCAAGTATTCAATCTCCATTGCCGTTGATGTTTCCATGGCGTCGGCAAAGCAAAGCATGCGACAGGGCAAGGGAAAGGACATGATATCTGGCGTTGGTGAGGAAGAACACACCATAATGGTATCAGAGCCAGGCGAGGGAGGTATGAACCCTTCACCCACTTTTGAAGAATTATCTAAAATCGGGAAAGGCCAGGATCATCTCCTTTCTGTTGTTGCTGATATATTTGCTAAATTTGAATTGTTATTGCAATCAAGATTTGAGGGTGTTAGGAATAGAGGGAATCTTGACAATCGTGAGGTAATTGAGACTTCACATGTTAGGGTTTCTTCAAATGGGATTGAGGTTGAAGATTAGTTGTGGGATAGCCACCATAACCGTCTTCAAGGGGAGCATATGTTGTTGTCAAGTTACAGGCAACACAATATGTTCAAAGAAGGAAGGGATCATGCTCGATCAAATGCCCAAGAGAATGTTGTTCAGGCAACTCCAATTGAGGATTGCCTGAGGGGGTCCAAACTAAGTTTTCCCAAATTCGATGATTCAAAGGACCCCATCTCCTGGTTCAATAGAGCAGAGAAGTTCTTCAAATTGCATAACATTAATGAAGGTTTGCAAGTCGAACTAGCCAGTTTCCATTCGGAGGACGATGCTCAAATCTGGTTTGACATGCTACGAGAGCATCAGAAAATATCTTCCTGAGCGATGTTGAATGAGGCCATGAACTTGCAGTTCCGACTATCAGATTATGAAGACTTCTATGGAGATCTTACTCGATTAATTCAAGATTCTTCAGTTTAGGAGTATACGGCTTGATTCAATAGATTGACAACAAGGGCTGGTCATATGATAGAAAAGCAGAAGATTAGTAGTATTACATGTGATCTTAATTCCCAATTGCGAATGGAGGTAAAGGCAAGGAAACTAGAAACACTCCTAGATGCTCAAGGTCTTGCTAGGCACCTGGAGCATCATGTGAGCCAGAAGTCACACACATTGGTAAGACAAGCAAGAGAGCACTATGAACACAAAAGAGGTTCAGCAAGAAAAGAAAGCAATTATGGACCTAGCAAAGGAGAAGCAACTGAGACCTCAGACTCTAAACTTCAGGAGAAAGTTACAGGAAGGAAGTTTAGTATCAAACAATTGCAAGAAAGGAAAGAGGTTGGGTTATGCTTCAAATGCGATGAGAAGTTTTTTTCTAGACACAAATGCAAGAGACTATTCACCATTGAGGCAGTAAGGGAAAATGATGAATCTGAACAAGAGGACAATGAGCATGAAGTGATTCTATGACTCAGGCGATATCTTTTAATCCATTAATAGGTGCATCAACTACTAACACCATGAGGCTGTTAGGTAGAGTGGGTGGACATCAAGTGATAGTGTTGATTGATTCGGGGAGTTCG
The DNA here is from genome assembly GCA_032619315.1 of Piper longum. Classification (NCBI taxonomy): domain Eukaryota; kingdom Viridiplantae; phylum Streptophyta; class Magnoliopsida; order Piperales; family Piperaceae; genus Piper; species Piper longum. Next base: position 5,400 of record JAVDBV010000785.1, read on the forward strand.
CACAAGTTTGATCCAAAAATTGAGATTACTAGTGGAAACAAATAAGGGGATGAAAGTTCAGATTGCTAATGGTGAGAAAATGAATTGTGGGGAAAAATTTGAAGGCATTGAACTAGATCTTCCAAGGTATAAGACAATGACAGATTTCTTTATACTTCAACTTGAAGAATTTGATATTCTTCTAGGCATCCAATTGCTGAAGACGTTGGGATCAATACTTTGGAATTTTGAATCACTTATAAAGTCTTTCACGGAAAAAGGGAAAACGATAGAGTTGCAAGGTCAGTTTATTCCTCCTAGTCAATTGTGTGATAAGAAGAAGGTATCCCATTCATTCAAAAAGAGAAAATAGGGGTTATTAGTGAATTTACAAGTGGTGAACATCAGTAATCCACAGCAATTCAGGTCATATCTATCAAGCTTACAGTAGGAACAGTTGGACAAGTTGCTACAAGATTTTGAAGAAGTTTTTCGGTACCAAAAAATCTACCCCCAAGGCGAACTCATGATCACCATGTGAAGCTGAAAGAATGAACACCTCTACTTGCAGTCAAGCCTTATAGATATCCCTATTTCCAAAAAAATCAAATAGAGAAACAAATAAAGGACTTACTTGAGGCTGGGTTCAACCCACAACAAGTCCGTATTCAGCTCTGGTGCTATTGGTAAAAAAGAAGATGAAAATTGGAGAGCGTGTGTGGATTATAGAGGTCTCGATAAGGTGACTATTAAGGATAAATTTCCCATCCCAACATTGATGAACTCTTGCATGAATTGCATGGTATGACATATTTCTCAAAACTAGATTTGAGATCAAGATATCATCAAATAAGGGTGCATCGAGATGATATTGAAAAAACAGCTTTTCGCACACATCATGATCACTATGAATTTAATGTCATGCCTTTCAGATTATCTAACTCACCGTCCACCTTTCAAGCTTTAATGAATGAGGTATTCGCCCCTTATCTTAGAAAATTTATATTGGTTTTCTTTGTTGATATTCTCATTTACAGCAATAGTTGGAAAGAGCATCTATACCATATTGAGCTGACTTTGAAAGAATTGCTATTACATGAATTATAAGCTAAGAAGGATAAGTGTTCTTTCGCCTTACACCGAATTCAATACTTAGGTCATGTTATTTCTTGTGATGGAGTGAGTGTAGACAAAGACAATATATCAGCCATTATGAATTGGCCAATACCCAAGTCAATCAAAAGCATAAGAGCTTTATTGGGATTAGCAGGGTACAACAAGAAGTTTATCAAGGGATTTGCAGATATTGCTGTTCCACTATTTGATTTTCTGAAAAGGGATTCTTACCATTGGGATAGATTGGCAGAAGACTCTTTCATCAGCTTGAAACAGACTCTTACATCTACACCTGTCCTTGCTTTACCAAATTTTGCTATTCCATTTGTGATTGAGTGTGATGCGAGTGAAGGAGGACTAGGTGCTGTTTTGATGCAACACAATCATCCAGTGTCCTTCAGTAAAGCTTTGAGTGGAAGGAATTTATTGTTATCTACTTATGAGAAGGCGATGACGGCTTTAGTAATAGTTGTCCAAAAGTGGAGTCATTACCTGTTGGGGAGGACATTCATTTTTCGAACAGATCACTCCAGCCTCAAGTTTTTATGGGACTAGAAAATCCACACAATTGCACAACAAAAATGGCTAGTGAAGCTGTTGGGATATGATTTTGTCATTGAATCCGAACTAGGAAAAGAGAACAACGTAGCAGATGCATTGTCTAGACAAAATGAAAAAGAACTCCTTGCAGAACTTAATGACACAAAGACGGACAAAGATTCTATCTCTTTAGCAGCAATTACAGTGGTTATACCAAGATGGATAGAGGTGATTACACAAGCTTATTCCACCAATGAGCAAATGTCAAAGCTACGATAGCAATGTGATGACAACAAACTGTCCCCAAACTGGTCATTGAAAGATGATCTTCTCTTTTACAAGAATAGAATTTATTTGAACTCTCAAATGAATGTCATACCCATCATTCTAATGAGTTTCATGATGGGACTCATGAAGGTATCCAGAAAACTTTAAATAGGTTGCAAGCGGCCTTTTATTGGTCAAGGATGCATAATGATGTTGTGGTCCATTTGCAAAATTGTGAAATTTGTCAGAAGTTCAAAAGCTTGACTTTGTCTCCAGTGGGCTTGTTACAACCCCTGCCTATACCCCAATAAATATGGACTTCAATTAGCATAGAATTCATCAGTGGGCTGCCTAAGAGTAATGCAAAAGATGGCATTTCATCATGGTCGATCGACTTTCAAAATACGGTCATTTTATAACTATTACTCATCCTTTCACAGCCCAAAAAAATTGCTCAATTGTTCTTTGAGGAGATTTTCAAGCTCCATGGAATGCCAACTTCCATTGTATGTGATTGAGTTCCCACTTTCACCGGTTCTTTTTGGAACAAATTGTTCAGATTACAAAGGTGGCTTTTAACTACAGCTCAGCTTACCATTCTCAAATTGATGGCCAAACAGAGGTCATCAACAAAGTTTTGAAGCAATATTTGAGGTGTTTTTCTGCCAATCGACCACATACTTGGACTAAGTGATTGCCTTGGATTGAATTTTGCAAGTCAGCAATACGCATGAGTCCTTTTTAGGCTGTGCACAACATGCCTCCTCCCACATTGTTATCTTACATTCCTGGATCAGCTAAGACAAGTGAAGTAGATGGACTTCTTCGGCACAGGGATCAGTTACTTCGAGAATTGAGAGAGAATTTGACAGCTTCATAGCTACGAATGAAGCAATATCATAATTTGCGACGAGGGATGTTGAGTTTCAGGTAGGTCAACAGGTTTATTTGAAGCTACAACCTTACCGTCAACATTCCTTGCAGACAAAGAAATCCAACAAGTTAGCTGCAAAGTTTTATGGGTCATTTCCTATCATCCAACGAATTGGCCAGGTAGTTTATAAGTTGCAGCTGCCTACTGATTCCCTACTTCACAATGTCTTCCATGTGTCTCAATTGAAAGCTTCATTAGCAGCTAATGTTCATGTGCACCCTTCCTTACCTTTTTGCTACTCGATTAGAGGACTGTTCTTTGTAAGCTGTAATTTTTTTCCTAACCTTGGGGACAAGGTTGTTTCTAAGGGGAGGGTATCTAGTATGAATATAGTGAGTAGAGAAATGAGAGAGAGAGTATTATTGTAATTACAGATGTTTGAATGAATTGGGTTGGCGGCAAACAACATGGCATGGGCCTGTTGGAGCAGGGGAATATAAAGAGAGGAAGTCAGTTGTAAGGAGGGTCTTTAGATGAATGAAAAATTTGTTTTTTTGTTTGCTTCCATTTCCTCTCCGATTTTTCAGGAAGAACAGAGGTAATAGGACGTCTCTCTGCTCCCCCTGTTCTGATTGATTCTCAAGTATTCAATCTCCATTGCTGTTGATGTTTCCATGGCGCCGGCGAAGCAGAGCATGTGACAGGGCAAGGGACAGGACATCATATCCAGTGCTGGTGAGGAAGAACACACCACAATGGTACCTCTAGATTCAACTCATCTCCATTGTCTACGATAATATTGTGAAGTAGACAACAGACTAGTATGATACTCGGCAACTTGTTCTTATCAGGCCTCCACATGGCCTCTTATGGAGAGAATCCTCCAGCTTCCATTCAGCTGAGCTAGACTTCGTTCAGCAAGAGATCTTGCTTCCCTGTGCTTCTCATTAAAGCACGTGGTCACGCTAGAAAGATCTTCACCTCCTTCATATGGTGTAAGAAGCCATGAGCTGTGGATAGGCCACACTCCCAACAATGTACTCCCCAATTTCAGCCCCATCTTTTAATGTTTTTGGTGGTCCATTAAGTAGCATTCCACTTTCACACAATTTGTAGAATCCAGTACATTACAATAGCGGGAACACTGTCATCCTCCCAGGCCAACCACTTGCAATGTCATTAAACCTCATCTCTTCGTCCACAATGGCCTGTAGGTACATGCTGTAGTTACTTGACTGGTCACACCAATCATCAGAAGTCTCTACAGCAGGAAGAGTCATGATAATGTGGGGGGCATCAACGGCTCCACAACAGTTGGGAAAACCAAAAGCAGTTTCAAAATTGGTTTTAACCTCCTCAAGCCGGTCGGGGGAAGACCACCTGAGATGTTGCATGCCCCGTTCTTCCATTGACTCAACAAACCTCCAGGTTACCTGAGAGACTGTCGATTGGCCAACACCAAAATCCCCAGCAACTGAGACTTGTGACTGGCCAGATGCAAGGCGTCTAAGGGCAATGGCAACCTGTTTTTCGCCACTGAGGGGCCGGCCTTCAACGTTAATAAGACCTGAGGGAGGCCTTGATATAAGGTCTTGTCTGACAAGCGAACATATGTAAACAAAAGTCTTTACAGACACAAAAGAAGTGTTTGAAAGCCTCGTCCACATCACTCATGGTTGCTACACAACCTGCATTGCCAAAGAAGATGTGCATATTAACCAAATTTTGACAAACAATCTAATTGTAATTAACCCATTCTAAACAGCCACGCTGGGACACCAAAAAAAGTGGTCAAAGTAATAATCATCCACTATTAAAATCGAATGAGATAAGGGCTTAGCATAGTACAAATAAACCAATACAAACTGTGCATGCAAACTAGAATTTCAAACCAGTAATGTCATTGTAGGTAACCTTATGTCCATTCACCACGGATGTATGAATGACGAGTACAATTTTTATAACCCGGGCATGATAAGGAAAAGGAAGCAACCATCTTTTTGTGGGTTTTAGCATAGAAAAGAAATAAGTACATTAATTGCAGTATCAGACGAAACAGTGATTTAGTAAAAACTAATGCAATTGTTTTTTTAGGAAAAAAAAGGAAAGAGAAAAAGCAAATATTGGTACTTCTTATTCTTCTTCGTCATCCACTCGTTTGCCAGCCGGGGTTAAAAGTAATGCACGTACTTTTACAAATATAAAAAATAAATAATTAAAATAATAAAATAGTCAGGTGTATAAGAATGAATATTACCTGAAGAGGGAGCGGACGTGCGGTGGAAAAAGGAGTGCCACCAGTCAAAATCAGGGGAAGCATCCGAGGCTTGTAAGAAGGGGAATGGGAAAATGTCAATGCTCCCTTGTTCTGCTTTTTCACAAGGGGTGTTTGCGATCTGGATTTGGACGACCTCGACAACTTCTTTTTCTTCTCAATCTTCATCACGGGAGGAGACATCATCTTTCTCCAACAAAACCAAGTATTAAAAAAATAAAATACAAAAATTATCAGCCTTTTATTTAGAAGTGTTGGAACAATAAAGCACGGGAATATTTTTTGTCAGGCTTTTTTATGCTGTGCTTAATTTTGACCCACAAATAATTTCATAGGCATATTAATATTTATTTAATTTGAAATTATTATTATTATTTAATTAAAAAATATTTGAGTTTAATGGCCCTTCATTAGTTTTCTACCAAAATTAGAAATCTTAAAAATACTGGCCCTTCCAGAGTTTAATGGGCTCATTAATATTTACATAAATTTGAATTATTATTTAATTCAAAAATCATTGGAGTAAAATTCTACCTAATTTAAAAATCATAAAAATATTATTAAATTTTAAAATATTTATAATTATACAACTTGAAATAAATATTTTATTTAATATACATATTATGAAATCATTACTATGAGAGGCATTGAAGTATAATTATACCTAAATTAAAAATTTTACAATATTGATAAATTTAATAATTATAATGTTTGATTTAAATTTATTATTTAATATACATACTTGATGTAGAATTTTACAAATTGTATTATTTAATTAATTACTTATTTATTTATACATTGTTATTTATTATTAAGAAAAAAGTTAGATTATAATTCTACATGATTTTTATAAAAATTAAAAATAAATTTCAAATAATTATTAAAATTTGTATTTATTAAAACTAAAATTACTTTTAATATTTGTACGAAACCTTTTTTTGCTAAAATAGTAAATATTCTTTATTTTTATTTAAAAATAATATAATGATATTTTTTAATATCAATTTTATACCTTTAAAATATATAACTCATCAACATCATCTAAAATTGATATATGATCTGCCTAGTATGCTCCATTCAAATCCCTCAAATCAAACGGAACTCACGAAGTCTCCAAAGATTGTACCTGATAGGCCCTTTGGGTCCCTAATTAAGCTCTTATACAATGTTAGGTCAAATATGCCCTTCAAAGGGACTTGCTGTAACACCCCGCTTCGGTTCACCCGCGAACTGACCCAGAAGTGTCATTGGCGACTGAACCGTTCGTTAATCTACTGGATTCAGTTAAGCCGACCCGGATCTACCCTCGGCGTCTTAAGACCGAGATGCAAACATGGAAGGTATGAATGATATACTTGGATTCTAACGTGGTCCTACATGCATGTTATAATATGTGAGCAAAAGTAAAACAAAACAATAAACGAGAAATCGAAAGAAAAATATCTATTTTTATAGAAAAACGGACAGAATTTCTCCTAAAAGTGCAATAAGGGTCAACCTGTCCACAGCGAGGATATATATATATATATATATATATAT
>JAVDBV010000786.1:0-14333 GCA_032619315.1 Piper longum
CCCCCACCCCGCCCCCCCCCCCCCCCCCACCTCCAAACAATTAGGCTCTATTCTTTATAGAATTTGATAGCCTCCTTTGTTCCATGATTACGGGCATACAATCATGAGCTGTCCCAACTTCCTGCATATATCCCCTCCTGCAGTTTTGGAACCACATGGACTCTTTCTCACAGGCTTAGAAGTTATCCACGTAAGTGGATAAGTACATATTTGAAATGTATGGACTTGATTTAAAGGCTAATATGGTGCACGGGTGTGACTACGGTTGGCTAGGTTTGGTCTCATGACTCAAGGCAAGGGGTGCAGTGTATAATTTAGATGAATGAAGATATATACATACATATATATATATATATATATATATATATATATATATATATATATTTGCACAAATTTGTACCTATCCAGACACGGATTTGTATTTATCCAGTTACGTTTTATGGGATTCATGGTTATCCACGTGGATGACTTCAGCGCCTCGAAGTCTTTGTGGTTCTAAAATTAGAGGAGAAGATTTGTGGAAAAAGTTGAGCAGCTGGAAAGGGGGGCTCGTTGAATTGAAGAAAATAGAAAGAAGACCACCACCACCATAGGAGAGCCTTGTTGTAGCCAGAGAAATAATCACAAGGGTTTTCTATGCTATTTTGCATGTTATTTCAATTGAAGTTTGGATCCCTTCTTCGTCAACTTGAAGCCTTACCCGGAAAGGAGCCGTATTGCTGTACTTGGAGAACACCACGATGAAGTCTCTGCTTTATGCGGCCATGCACACCATGAAATTCTACCACCGCCATGGGAATCCTAGCTCTTTTGCCACCTTGTTGCTGCCCCGTCAAGGAGAGGAGGAGACAGCGTGAAGCCTTGGAATGCCCACGCCATTGACGTAACGGAGTTGCTGTCCAACGAGAAGCCTTCATCGACAGCCGAGCCCTGCCCACCTGAGTGCTGCTTGAGTTGGTTGCTACTGCACTGTCCTCTGATGGCGAGCAAATCTTAACCTTGCTGCTGTTGGGAGTTGCAGGGAGAAGCCTTATCCCTGTCTGGAGCTGTGGTGTGAAGGCACTGACATGCACAAGCCGACCTGCACCATGGAGGAAAGTCGCTACGGTGCAGAAGAGAACCACACAGCTGCATAGCAGTATAGCTGCCAAAGACGATCAGGTTCTGCAGTTGATTTTTGTTTATTTCCAAGCCAGCTCTAGTCATTCCCGACCATGCCAAGACCATCAATATAAGGCCAGAACCCTCCTTCCTGCCCAAGCCTTCCCTTGCTACTGTCGAAGCCCGCTGTCGCCGGAATTTTGCCAAGAGGTGACAGACCGAAGAAGAGGACTAAAAACAAAGGGTTTATGCCGTTCTTGCTGTGAAGTTAGCCTGTAAAGACCCGAGCAAAAAAAAATTCAACAAGGTAAGATCGAACGTTAGAAAATTAATATTTCTATTTAAATTATTTACCCGCCATCCGGTTAATTAATAATTACCCGGTCAAGTGTAAGGTATTATTTAACCGGTTAAGTATCATTTAACCCGTTAAGTAAACTATATTATTTACCTGTTTAACCGGTTAAGTGATTCATCTCATTTAATCGTTTAAACCAGTTAAGTGAATCGTATCCATTACCCATTTACCCGGCTAAGTGAAATACGCGCGAAGTGTGTTTTCACATACCTAGGCCATCATTTCATTATATAAGGAGAAGGGGGGGTGTCATTCACATTATTTTCCTTCGAATAGATGCTGACTTCTTCCTTGCTCGGGTAATATTTCTTTCTTCTTCTTCTTCTTCTTCGCAATTGGCATGAATGCATATTTATAGTTGATAATAAGCTTATTAATAATGCAACTAAAGTCTCTAATCAACAAAAACAAAAGAATTAAACTAGAAATAAAACTTGAAGCCGTCCATGATGAACAGCCGGAGTTTGGGCAAGGTGGGCAATTGTAGTCACACCCCCGATGGCCCCCGGGCTGCTGGGTCGAATGGACAGCGTCGCCGTGCTCCTAATTTCCGGTGGGTGGCTGAATTTCAATTTTAATTGGGCGAAGTTGCCAGGGCGGCGAAAAGAGAGGAAAACCGAGGTAATGATGGTGGGTGAAGAAATCCAGCCATATGGGACAACAATCAGGTCACAATCCAGTAGGAAAATGTCCCTGAAGGGACGAAGGTGCCAACGACCACCCAATCGGGCCGACGACGCTTGCCAGCGATGGAATTGGCGACATAATCGGCGTTAGAATCGGCGGAATCACGGCCACGGAATTTACTGTAATCAGGCTAATCCGGTGTTGCTGCAGCCAAAAGGTGGCTGGAGGTGGTCAGGAAGGAGATGTCACGGTAGAGGTGGTCGGGAAGGTGGCTGCAGGTGGTCGACGTTAGTCGATGGCAGTCGATGACGATTGGTGGCGGCCGGAAGCGAACGGAGCTCAGTGGACAACTATAAACGGAATGATGACTTCGGGCTACGATTGTGGGTAAAACACGATAGCAGTGGCTAAAGGTCCTAGTCGGGGTCGGAGTTGGTACGGAGGTGAGTTGATTGACGGAGGTAGCTTGGCCAGGGATGGCTTGCCGTCGGCGAACAATCCGTTGGAAAACAACCCAATCACAACTCTATTTTGGGGAGAAGAAGAGAGTTGGGGAATAAGATGGCATTTTTGTAAATATGGGTTGACTCGACACCGGTTCGAGTTACAAAATAATATCAAATAGAAATAAATCTTTAAAAATAATTAATTTAATGAGATACAAGTTAAGTGGCTAAAATAATAAATTAATAAAGTATTGCATGAAATTGCCATAATTAATAAAATTACGGTCATGATAAACGGTAAATAATTAATCGGCTTATTACGAACGATCAAATTAAATCGGAGGGTTATAAGGGATAAATAAAATAAAGACTTCACCTTTACCATATTAAATTAATATTTGGTAAATAAAATAATTATTTTAATAACGAATTAGCAAGGTAGAAAATGGTGTAATAAAATATAATTGTGTAGAAAATCATGAAATAAGATAATTAAAAAAGGAAGGGTGGAATCTTATTCAATTAAATGAATTACAAATAATTATATTAGTGGTATCCTTAAATTAGGATAATAAAAATCAGTTAAAGAATATACCAATAATAGTGTAGAAAATCACGAAATTAGAAAATGGTGTAATAAAATATAATTGTGTGCACGAAATAACATAATTAAAAAAGGAAGGGTGGAACCTTATTCAATTAAATGAATTACAAATAATTATATTAGTGATATCCTTAAATTAGGATAATAAAAATCAGTTAAAGAATATACCAATAATAGTAACTAATTATTGGTTATAAATTAATAATTATTTTATTAATTATGAAGTGAGGATTATAATTGGGACAACTAACTTAGAATGTAAAGTAGGACTTAAATGATTATATCACATGAATAATTAATTATATTATTGGAAGTGTTGAAAGTTAAATAATTAATGATGTTTAACATGACACATTTTATATTGTCAAAAATTGATAGTTATATTAATCATGTAGTTGCATGCATTTTCTACATGAATAAAATTATAATCATGTATAATTTTATGTCATCGTTTAGACTAGGATCGTTGATCGTAGTCACGGGAGTTCGTACAAGCTACCAGGTTCGTATAATTACTGAAACGTTGTATATTCCCTTCTGGAAGCCCTGGTCGGTTGAGCCCAGATTCGAACTCCATGCACCATGTGCAACCAGGGTCAAGAAATTAACTAAGTCTGATACAGGGCCGCACCTTTAAATTTACTTGTAAGACAAATATGGAGTCTCTGACATGATGCAACACCCGCGAAATAGGGAGTCTCTGTCGTGCGGTGGCAATCCAGAACTTGAAAACTTTCCCCCATGCGAAAAGAGGATGTCATGCAGATGGCTCATTATGGACTTGTGATGCCAAGAGGGTGAGCCAATGGAAAATATCGGTAAGTACAGGCCATTGTAGTGGTTTTATCACTAACGCGGAATTGGGAAAATATCGGTAAGTACATGCATGGGATTGTAGCAGGATGGGCGGCCACCATCCCAACATCATAAAAGCTCGGCATAGGCTCACTTCACTAAAAGACTTTTGAAATAAGAATAGAGATTATATTTGACTTTTTTCTTTAATTTTATGGCTTAGTGGTTTTATTACTAACACAGAATTGCCTCCGTAGGTGTGTAGGTTCTGGTATAGATTGAGAGTAGGTTTGGTGGATCTTTTACCAACCAAGGTTTAGAGAAAATAATAATGCATTGGCCTTCCTTTTTATTTTATTTGAGTTATAAATATGGCTATAGGAAACGGTCTAAGACTTTGGGACGATTATTATTATGTCTTATTTAAAACATAGTTTACTTTTAATGAGTTATACTTATTGTTTAATTTTTAAGAAACATCTGGCCAGCTAGGCCCACACTATTGTGAAAAATGGCGAGTCGTTACATCGTTGGAGTTGAAACGTTCCCGGTGGAATAGAGATAGATTAGAAGAAGAAAGGAGACACCTTGCTACCTCTCTTGCTGCCTTTGTTGCCAGAAGTTCGTCACTGCATACCTTCACTGCTCTGTTTGAAAGGTAACAAGCTCTGTCCTACTATTGTTGTTGCCGGAACGGAGTCGTTTGCCTTGCTATCGTGCTTGATATAAACATCAGAAAAAAATGGAATGAACAGTAAATTTTTAATGGTGGTTATGTTGATTATATTAATTGGCGGGAAAAGAAGCTGTGAAAATTTTGAAATCGAATCAGTGTGTAATTGTTTGAATTCAAATCAGTGAATGTGAACTGTTTTTAATTGTGAAAAGATACAAAAAGGGATGATGTACAAGAATTATTCAATGAAAAATTACACTTCTTCTCCAAATGCTCTTCTTGTTCCCTCCATCCTCCTCTCCTTCCTATGTTGCTTTCCCTCTCCCTCCTATGCTGCTTTTCTATTCCTCTACATCTCATCCTCTGTTCTATCTCTCTTTCTCAACATCTACTACTGTTGAAATCGAATTCTCCTTTCCCCATCCATATTTCGATCCAGCAATACTTATTTGCAAATTGATATGATGAATTTCCATAGAGATGTGGTCGGTACAAGCATCAGATTGTTTCCTAAACCTGAGAAATGCAACAAATTGGTATCAGAGAAGGCTCGATCGATGAGAGACCTAATGGTTGAAAAAGATTCTGAGGTTATTTCTACACTTCTAGATTTTACCAATTTAGCTATTGTACAAGTGCAACTACAGAACTTGATTGATGCATGCGCACAAGTGCTTAAAGTGGTTTAGGATTCTGTTAATTCCATGAACACCACATTAACTAGGATTGAGATTTCCAAAATGCATGATGCTTCTGATGATATCGTGAGAAATGAATTCAGATCTAATGTTGTTTCCATCAATGCTCATGAGAATGTAAATCATCAAGGGGATCCAAGGATGATGAATCATATAGGGCAACTGAAATGCAGAAGTTATAATGGAAGGGAAGATCTAGTAATTTGGCTAGGATTGTGCGAGCAATATTTTGAATTGTATAACATTGCTAAGAAGGATAAGGTTCCTATCACTTCTTATCATTTGGATGATGAAGTTCAATTGTGGTATCAGCTGTATAAGAAGGAACAAAGGGCATTAACCTGGTTGGAGTTCAAAAAGGAGATTCTATCAAGGTACGACACTTCTAAATTTGATGATTTCTTTGAACTATCAAATTGGAGGCAATTTGGATCAGTTCAAGATTATTATACTACCTTTATAAGGTTTGTTACAAAGGCTGGAAATTACTTCTGAACAGCAAATCAGTTTTTTCATAAGGGGGTTAAAGAGTACATTGAGATATGATGTTAAAGCTCAAAAGGCAACCTTTGTGCATACTGCCCTAAGTTTTTCTAAATTATACGAAGCCAAGTTGAAGGAAAGGAAGGCATTGTTTCCATCTGGAGAGTATAAGCCTAAGTTGGAAACCTTAGATTTGAAAATTGAAAGTGCTAACTCTCTTCAGCAAAGAAATAACCAGTTAAAGACTTACATTGGAAGAAATGGTGGATAGGAAAACAAAAGGACTTTGCTTCCACTGTGATGAAAAATTCAGCATTTTGCCACAAGCAAAAAAAATTATTCTCCACTGAGGCCGTATATGAGAAATTGGAAGAAAGTAAAGAAGAAGAACCTATGAGTGAAGAAGACGCAATCGAGCAAGCAGTGGATGAAGCTGATCTATTGAAATTATCCCTACAAGCATTTACATGAGAGGTTACACTTGAAACCATGAAGTTCCAAGGAGTTCTCAGGAAGCAACTAGTTCATATATTGAGGTTCTACTCATAATTTCTTCGACTCGACACTTGCTACTAAGTTGAATCTAACAGTAGAAACTACAAGGGCATTGGATGTGACAGTAGCTAATGGAGAAAAGTTGCGAAGTTCAGGAACTTGCAGAAAAGTTACATTAGTAGTTCAAGGAGTTCAACTTATAATTTTCATTTGCTACCTCTTAAGGAGTATGATATTGTCCTGGGAATTCAATGGCTGAGGACATTGGGACCTATTGTCTGGGACTTCTCTCAGCTGCAAATGTCTTTCATTCATAAGGGCATGAAGCTGCTATTAACAGGATAAAAAAAATTCCCTTGCAATTGGTTGATTCCAAAAAGATTTTAAAAGCAGCTGTAAAAAAAAAGGAATGTTATTACAAATAACAGCATCAATACAAATTCCTACTCAAGAGACCAAGGAAGTTGATTATAACCATCTGGATCTCACTTCACTGTTAAACAGCTATGCGAAATTGTTTAGCAAACCAACGAGACCTTCCCTAGCTAGAGCTCATGATCACACCATACCTGTAAAGGAGGGAGCACAACCAATAGCATTGAGACCCTATTGTTACCCTCCACAGCAGAAGGCTGAATTGGATAGGCAAGTTACTGAGTTACTCCAATCTGGCATTATCAGACACAGGCAAAGTCCTTACTCGTCACTAGCATTGCTTGTTAAAAAAAAAGATGGAACATGGAGGATGTGCATAGACTATAGATCCCTAAATCAGCAAATAATCAAAGATAAGTTTCCAATACCATTGATTGATGACTTACTAGATGAATTATACAATGTTGTTGTGTTTTCTAAGCTTGATCTTAGATCAGGCTATCACCAAATTAGAATGGCTGAGAATGATGTCCATAAAACTACATTTAAAACTCACAAGGGATATTACGAGTTCACTGTCATGCCAATTGGCTTGACAAATGCTCCATCGACTTTTCAGTCCCTAATGAATTGCATTTTTTATAAGCAATTAGGGCAATTCATTATTGTATTTTTTGATGATATGTTGGTATTTAGTGCTGACATGGAATCTCATCTATAACATCTTAGGCTCACTTTTGACATTCTTCGCAGCAACAACCTTCTTTTGAAGAAAGAAAATTGTGAGTTTGCTGAAGGGCAGATATGCTACTTGGGACATGTTATATCGAAGGGAGAAGTAGTCATGGATCCTGAGAAGATAGAAGTTGTGTCTAAGTGGCCTTTTCCCACTAACATCAAATGCTTGAGAAGATTCCTAGGATTAAGTGGATATTACAAAAAGTTTATAAGAGGGTATGGGCACATTGTTGAACTGTTTATATCCATGTTAAAGAAGGATTCATTTGAATGGACCTCAAGATCTAATTTAGCCTTTGATGAATTAAAGAAAGCCATCACAACATGACCTGATTTAAGGTTACCTAATTTCTCTTTCAAATTTGAGATAGAATGTGATGCTTCTACCATTGGTTTAATGCAACAAGGGCAACCTATAGCGTATTTTAGCAAGGTTTTACATGGAAAAGATAGATTGTTGTCCAGTTACAAAAAGGAACTACTAGCATTGGTTTTGGCTGTACAAAAGTGGCGACAATACCTATTGGGGCACTCATTTGTGGTTCGAAGTGATCACTCCAGCTTGAGGTTTTTATGGCAACAAAAAATAGTCACTCCTTCCCAACAAATATGGCTGCATAAATTGATGGGATTTGACTTTACGATGGAGTATAAGAAGGGATTTGAAAATTCAGGTGCTGATGCTCTTTCCAGACTTCCATATGGATCAAACTATTTGGCAATTTCTTCTCCCACACCTGATTGGATTGAGCCAAACCAAACTGTTGTTACTACTGACCCTGCTCTACAAGAGATAACCCAGCAAATTCAAGATAAAAAACTCTCTCTTCAATGGGCAGTTGTTAATGGACTGATATTCTTCAAGCACCGAATTTACTTACCTAGGCATTCTGATCTTATTGATATAATTGCCAAAGAGTTTCATGGTAGTATTCATGAAGGATATCATAAAACACTTAGATGAATGAGAAGAGTTTTTTTCTGGCCAAGAATGAAAGACCATTTGAAGCAAATAATTCGAAATTGTGAAACTTGTCAAGTTCATAAAGCTGCTAACACAATTCCAACAGGACTATTGCAACCATTACCTATACCACAAAGCATATGGTCTCAGATTTCCATGGATTTTATCGACAGCTTACCAATGTCTAATGGAAAAACTTCTATAATGGTGGTAGTTGACAGACTTTCCAAGTATGCATATTTTATTCCTCTGAAGCATCCATATACTTCCCTGCCAGTAGCACAATTATTCTTTGACTTAGTATTCAAATTACACGGTATGCTTGAGCAAATAGTTTGTGAGAGGGATGTAGTTTTCACAAGTCGTTTTTGAAAGGAACTATTTAGGTTGCAAGGAACTTCATTTAATTTCAGTTATGCCTACCATCCTCAAACTGATGGACAAACTCAGGTGGTGAATAGGGTATTATAGATGTACCTTCGATACTTCACTGGTAAGCAACCTAAAGAATGGACTCAGTGGTTATCATGGGCAGAATACTATTATAATACAAGTTGGCATAGTTTTATAAGGTGCACGCCATTTGAAGCTGTATTTGGAAGACCTCCAACATCCTTGTTATGCTATGTTCTAGGAACTGCTAAATTACCGAAGGTGGATCAACAACTAAAAACCAAGGATGAAATTCTTCAAGTTCTTAAGGCTAATATCTTACTAGCTCAAAATAGAATGAAGCGGATGTATGATAGTAAGCATAGAGAGAAAGAATTCAGCATAGGTGACTTTGTTTATGTTAAATTGCATCCTTACAAGCAGATTTCAGGAAGATTATCTAAACATACCAAATTATCACCAACATATTATAAACCTTACAGAATTCTGCAACGAATAGGTGAGGTTGCTTATAAGGTTGAATTGCCCGCTGATTGTCGCATCCACAATGTTTTCCATGTTTTATTATTAAAAGAGAAATTAGGAAACAATGACGTGATGGGAACACAGCTACCAGTATTGTCAGCTTCATTACACATTTTATATCCTGCAAAAGCTTCGGATGATATTCAAGCAAAAGGAAAGAGGTTGAGGCGATGTTATGAAGACTTCGGCAATTGAACATCACATCAGTCAATGGACAGTAGTATTGTGAAGCTTAAGGGAATATTTGGCAAAGTCTTCAACATCCGAAATCTACATCGAGAATCTTCAAAAGTTTGGTGAAGCTCGAGGAGGAGCTTTAGGAATCTTTGACAGCCAGAATGCAACCAAAGTTTGCGGCAAGTTTGGATTGAGGAGTTATGGCACGATCGGCAGACACTTTGGTAGGTCCTACAACAGCTCATTGTCCAAAATTTTGCCAAAACTAGCCATTCGAAGAAAGCAAACTTTTAAGATTTAAACTCCAACGACTACTATTTTGGGAAGGAGGTTCATAACTATATGTAGGGCCTATGGGGTGTGTTTTCAGTGACAAATGACCCTATTAAACCCCTAGTACTCTCTTACAACTCTTGGAAACTCATGTTTGTGTTTCGAATCAGCATTCCCTTCTAGATTATATTCATAGTGTTTTGATTGTCTAAATCCTAAGATAGGTTTGTAGTGAGGCAAGGCTTGAAGATACTTAGATTGAAGACTCCCTTGGCTTAAGGTGCGAATTTGGTAAGAGAGAGCTATCTTCAAGTGGCAGTTGCTCATAGGGTGCTAGTACGAGATCCTAGGCCGGGTCAAGTTTTTATTTGATTATTTATTGATTAAGTACAATAGAAAGAGAAGGGTGGTTAGACCTTGTAGAATAATCAAGTGAAATTTATTTTAGATTAATAATGAATTTTAATCAGGGAATAAAACACTTAATTATTGATTTTAGTATTTTGGATGGCATTTACCAGAAAGCCCCTACTTAATGGAAGTTGACCATTATAAAACCCTAGAGGTAAGTCGACCCTCTCTCTCCCTCTCTCTCTTTCTGATGTCGACTTCTTGGGGAGGAGGAGGAGGAAGGAGACTTAGGGCCGCTATTTTCAATCTCTTTTTTGTCATCAAATCATCGTATATTAGTAATTTTGGATGTAGATCATGCACACTTCATGTTTTTATCAATTTTATATGAATTTTACATGAATTTTTGACGGATTTGTGACAGAGGAAGATTTGTAACTCATGTGCTTTGATAAGGAATGAGCATGGTTCAATGAGTTCTTGGATATTGAACTCGTTGTGCATGTGTCTGCATGAAAAAGAATGATTGTTTAATATTAGTTTCTTTGTTTATTTAATTTATTCTAATATTTCTATTCTCCTATAATTCACAATGAATTCTTGTTGAATTAACATGATAGGTTTATTCATGTAGGGAATTATTAAAATGTTGAAAATTAAACCTAATTCTATTATTATATTATCGATAAGTGAACAGTTGAATATTAAGAGGTGACATTGAATATGGATGTGAACATATTAATGAGAAGAATGTAGAAAACTTTTACCCCAACAAAAAATACCCTCTTGAATTATGCTCTAATGGTAAAAACTGATCAAAAGGTTAATTCTATGTAAACTCATCATTGGTATCAAGAAAATAAGCAATTTATCATGTTTGGATGTTGTGAATTGATTTGTGATTGAGTTTGTGGAAATTTGGATGTGAAAATCGTATTTGAGATGATGCAGATGCACCAAGGCAGAAAGGAAGTCATGCCAAGGCACGAGTGTCACAGTCGCAAGGTAGGAGACTCATGCCAAGGACAAATGTGTCATGTCAAGGTGTGAGTGCTCCCTTGAGGTGAGCCAAGGCACAGATGCAGGGTGCCTCTAGGCACAGTCTTGATGTTTGGTTAAGGTGTTAATTTTTGTGTAGGGTTAATTAGTGGGATTAAGCCATAATCATTACTTAGAAATGAAGCTAATGAAGTCCTAATTGCTGATTGTTGCCTTGTTTGCCCTGAATAATTCTTTGAGTGTTGTGCATGTGTGTGAATGCATCTCATGACATTGCATATCATATGAGTTGTTCAATTGGAGTTTCAGAACTGCTTACTAGCATTCGTGTGAGAGACAATTGTTTGAGGCTTTTTATGTAAGTATAGCATTCGTGAAATATATAGTTAACAAACATTGATAATTAAAGAGAGAACCAAATTGCTAGCATTGGCATGTTGGACATGCATCAGAACTTTTCTTTGCTAGCTGAAAGACATGGTTTAAGGCTTCGAGGACTGTGAACCGAAATAGCCTAGTATGCACTTGAATAACAGAGTCTTAGCAAGCTATAGGTGTAAGATCATCCCATCAGGGACTGTGACAGCCTTTATAATCTTAGATGCAAATTATTTCCAGCAAATCAGCTAAGTAAGTTGGATGGGGTGTGATAACCTCAATTTAGTCCCACATCTAATACCTAGGGTAAGATCTTATTTATTAGTGAGAATGAAGTATAAACCTTCAACTTCAGTTAACTACTTTTGAAGAGATGTCTTAGGCTTATCCTTGGGCCAAGTCGTTATAGATGGTATTAGACCAACCTTATTCTATGTTAGATGGTGGGTTGGACTAGGGACAGCCTAGGCTACTGGCCATAGGATAAGAAGGGCGTGAGCTAGGACTAGTGACAGGTCAATTGTTTCGAGGACGGAATTTCCTAAGGAACTTAGTCCCACATCTAATATCTACTAGAGTAAGATCTAGTTTGTTAGTGGAAATGAACTATAGATCTTTAACTTCGGTTAAATACTTTTGAAGAGATGACTTAGGCTCATTAGTTTGCACTTTGGGCCAGGTTGTTACATGGGGGTAGCGTAAACTCAATATAATTATTTATTTTGTTAATTATTATTATGTGTACTTAGTGGTTTTATTATTGACGTGGAATTGCATCAATGGGCAACAACTAGCTGAGAGTGAGCTTGAGCTTGATGAGGAGACAACAGAGGCAAACTCTACAAAATAACTATAAGTGATTATAGCTGGACTTATTTGGCTTATTTTTGCAATGTATTATTAGTGGTGGAGCACGGTTCGGTCATTGGGATATTGTTGTACTTCTATTTTCCTTTTATGCTTAGTATATACAATGACTCTGATTTATTATTTGATATATTTATAACACTTGGAATAATTTATGTTAATCAATTAATTGACATTTAGTTACATGGTAATTCTTGTTATTCAATTATCTATTTTGTTATAAATTGATATTATTGCATGCCTTGTGTTTTAGTTGGGGTTTGGGTTTTAGGACAAAATGTTGCCTTGGAGCAATTATAAAATTGGATGGTTTGTCACGATTGCTATTTAGAGTCATGGTTCCATTTAACTAATTAGGATTAACCCTACCTTGTTGAAATTCCAAAGAGTCCACCATCTCCAAGGTAGAAACTATATAGTATTGTTTATAGAATTGGTGTTGAGGTACTAAATTGGAGTGTTTTAGATGGGGCTAATACAAGGTCTTAGGATAATTAGTAGAGGGGGAACCCAGAGCAATGGGCAAACCCAGAACAGTGGGCGAGCCGGCCAATGACAACATATTAGCTAAGACATTGGCAGCTATTCAGAGCTCACTCAGTCCACAGCAACAACCCAAGATCAATTGTAAGAGTTTGTCCAGAGGATACCTATACCGGCAATACATGGAGGCAATGAAGCCATGATTCAGAGGGTAGTTTAAGCTTGGTACCTCCTAGGGACTAGAGGAGAGCCAAGGGGCAAGGGATGGATCTCCATCTATTAAACCCGTGATTCGAGTCACGGTTTTATAGTCGTTAGCCGATCGGTTCAGCCATCGGTTCGAGTTGAGTGTATTTCGGAACACGTGTACTAAGCCGATGCCCGAATATGTGATGATAACGTCAAGAATGAGCAGAGAATGAGTTATCATAATATATGAGAGTATACAATTGATAAGTTTAGATTTCTTTATTTTGTGACCGTAGAAATAGTTTTAGGCCGTTTACCGCGTTAGGAGGCGTTATGGGGTAGTTTGGGTGGGTTATTAGTTATAGAGCATTTCATTTGGATGTTGTGTGTTTTATTTTATTTTATCAGATTTTTCCCAATTTGTTTAATTTCGTTTAGGATTTATTACACATTAGTTATTATTCTTGTCTCGAGACGGAGTCGATTCAATTTTTATTTACGAGTTTGCCATCCAACCTTTTCTATTCTCCCCCGACACCTTTCTCTTCCAAACCCTAGCGCCGCCCCCATTTGAGGCCGCCGTTGTCGCTGTCGGTGCCGCCCGGTCGCCGACTGGCGCCGCTCAGCCCCACCACGCCGTCGCGACGCGGGATCTCCGCGCCTAGCGCGAAGACCGCGCCACGATCGCATCGCCGATTCCGTCATTGGCGACCGCCGCCGCCACTATCCAGTGGTCGCCTCGAGCCCCTCGACCCCCCAACGACCTTCCCTGACCAGAGCGCCGCCAATCGCCGCCCCGGACCGGCCAGATTTAGCCACCCAACGCCGCCGCCCCTGTTTTTGGGATTTTCCGGCGAGCCACCACCTCCGTCAGTCACGCCGACACTGTAGAAGTGTTGGGCTCGCCGAGACGGTTTCGATGATACCCCATACGACCCCAATCCGACCAGTAGACGCCACATGCGATTGTCGCCGGAAAACCGCCGGAGAGTGGCCGGAAAACCATTGAAATCCGCCAGAAAACCGCCAGAACCCGCCGGAAAATCGGAATTGGTGGAATTCGCTGAAATTCACCGGATCTTCCACGGAGTTCACCCGGACGTCGTGGAGCGCCGAATTCGAGGTTCGAGATACATGTACGCCGAAACCCTGGCCATCGCCGATTGCCAACGACGTGAGGTATAATTATCTCTTTTCTTAATTTGATTGATTATAATTAATGAATGTTAGTACAGCATGATCGGATTAATTAATTGATGTTGATGTGATTAAGTTCTAATTACGAATGAGATGATAAGTGACAGAGTTTAGGGAATTGTGAATGAAGATTAAGTGATC
>JAVDBV010000788.1:0-15676 GCA_032619315.1 Piper longum
ATATTGCACATATGTTGATTTCTAATGAATTAGTCATTTAATGCTAATTAGGCACAAATCATTTCATAGATATAAATATAACTTATATGTTGAATTATATTATTCATGATAAATTTCTAACTTAGTGTTTTACATTTAATATAGACCTTAATGCTCTACAAGATTGTGCACTATAAAATAATTTGGTTATAATAATTTTTTTGATTATTAAAGTATTTTCATTTTGAGAGGAGACAATCTTGTTACTACTATGAAGTAATAAATTTTAATCTCAAATACCAAATAAAGGATATCTTGAATAACATTACTTTTGAGAGAATTATTTTGATGAAATTTTATACTATCACATAAAAGGTCTCAGTTGTTGAAATATATAAATTTTAAAAATGGATATCTCATAGTAGTATTTGATATGTTGAAGTCATCATATGATTGATGATGTGTTCGTCAAAGCTTATAAGGATTTTGCATAATGTATGTTCACTAATACAATGAATAATATGTCAAATGGGATGAACGATTTTTTCATTGAATTTCGCCTCTAATGATTGATTAGCATTGAGAGATATGATATTAGTATTTCAAGTCACGTATGTCACATCAATAAAAGATTAAGATGAGACTGTTTTTGAAAAGGGTCGATGTGGTTTTTTCCATAGCTATAATCTCATAAGAGACTTAGACAATTGTATTAGTTGTAATTGTGTTAGTTGCCTCAAATCAATTACCTGAGTAATTGCACTTAAATTTGTATGGTGTTGATAGCATACATATTCTCTATGTGAGTTATTTTATATATGAATTTCTATTCACTATAACATGTAATTTATACTACGTGTGCTATTTTGACCAAAATGATAGTGGGAGAATGATCTCTATTTTTTTACTTAGTGAGATCCTAACCTTTAGTTATTTTCAACTATATTTGAGATAGCAAAAGATGTATCTTTCTTTAGTTTACTTTGTAGGTATGATAATTCGGTGATAAGAGGCGTGTATAAGAAAGTCATAATTTTGTATATAAAAAATCATACGAGTGTAAAAGAAAGACCATTATAAATTATATCTAAGTCTAGATCATTATAAAGTCTTTATAACGAAATAATGTAGATATAAGTAGTGAAGTAAAATGATTTGAAGTATATGTGATCTTTATTAATAGTTTGGGGCATAACGATTATATATAAGCTACCATGTACCCCTAAGAGTTGCATAGTTTGAACTTCCATATTCGATTGTCCTCACAAGTCGCACGACCTACTTATCATATGAAAAATTTTTATAGAACACCGTCGTGCATTTTCATGTGCAAATAGAATATTTAATTTAGTGTCACCAATGAATCGGTAACGCACCTTTACCCGATTATATATGAGTGGGTGATGTTGACACATTTTTTGATGGAAACACTCATAAAGGGTGGACTCCCTAAATTAATCAAGAGATTAATTTTGACTTAGTCTCAAATTAATTAAATATTATCTCCTCATATTTATCTTATCTGTTAATTTGAGATAATAATAATAAAAACCTTATAAATATTACATATTCTTTGAGCGTCAAAAATGAGAAAAAAAGGAATTATTGTGTTTCAAAGGAGAAGGATGATCAATTCGGTTAAAAGAAGTTTTATTATCTTACTTATATTTTATCACATATATTTAATTTTTTAAATCGGCATCTTCATCTGGCATAATAAGGTCGCGCTTGTTGGCACGGGCCCAAAGAGCTGCTTTGTTGATGGTCTTATCTTCGTAATCCCCCCGGTTTGGATTCGGCTTATGGCTAGTTTCGTACCTGTATGAGCCAACCAGTAGCACCATCAGCTAAGATCTCAAAAAAATTGAACAATCAAATAACAAACCCGTGATAAAATAAAAACAGCTGAGATGGGTTGCTCGTACACTGCGAGCATGGTCTTCTTGGAAGTGGGATGCAACATCTTCCTCAAGGGAGTACCTATACAGGTGTTGATACGCCTTTCCAGTGTTCAAGAGCTCGTCCGAGGATCGAATGCAAGCAATTTTAACGAGATCCATCCCATTCGATGAAAGCATGGCCTTGCGAGCTAGGCGAGCATCGTGCTCTGCCATTGGTGATAACCATAAGATAACGGCATTCTACATTGAAGACCAAAGTTTATATAATTTAGCCATTGTCAATAAACAGAAACTCATTGTTGTTGATGAGAAGATCCGGGTGCAACTTTCTTTTTTCTCACGATAAAACGATGTGCTTCTCTTGGTGCTTCCTGCTCTGGTTTTTCGATGGGAACATGAGCTGCTTCCAGATCGACCTCCTTCTCTTCTGTTACTAAACTTCGTTTGAGGTATTCCCAGTAGCTGGAAGAGAATGACAAGACCTGCCTCGAATTCTTCTTCCCTGCCAAATACATTATGGCCCGTTCGTCCCATCCCCACCCTGCATCACATATACGTGCATCATACGCTACAAATTATCGATAACATTATACGCTCAATTCGTGCATATTGTGACTCATGCTTACAAATTCATATAAGCGAACTAAAAGGGTGTATATATAGAGAACCTGTCAATGCATCATAAGCAGTTCTTGTCCATCGGCAAGAGCCACGGAGTTTGTCGTCGACTTTGGTTTTGGCAAGATGATGAATCGATCTCGAAGTTATACGCAAGTGTAGGGGATTGCGAAGGTCGTGTATCTATGATTCTATATATGGACGTGTCCCCATGTAGCTTGGGGATCATATGAGGGACTCGATTGCATATGTTTGAAGAAAGGCCTAACAAAAGGGAAAGTAGAAGCAGATGAGAAGTTCGGTCATTCGTCCCGGCGCTTTCATCTACTACTCTTTTGGCTTTCATATTCATGATAGGCTTAAATTATTATACAAGTTACAAGTATGTCTGGTTCGAAAAGATTTAAAAATTACAAGGTGAACGGCAAGGAGCCAAAGATAAATGGTGTTGGAGGGGGAGGGGTGAATGCATGTGTTTCTAATCTCCATTCTGCTCTCTCCATGCTAAAGGAAGCGCCAGGTTTTTTTTGCAACGTCTATGACTCGGCGGGTGATTTTTAATATTAATGAAATTACAGCAATCAAAACAAATAAAAAAAAAAACAAGAAAAATGCTCAGCACCAAGCTTCTTCTTAATTGATTTTGTGGGTACGTAGGAAATGTAATATAATTTGTAGCTACACGCAATTCGAACGAGTGATAATTAGTGGTAAGTTTTAACTGTGAGACCTTAGATTACCGGAGATGGACGACTAAATATGCGGGTTTTATGAGGATCAATTAAGAAAAAATAAAAGAAAAGCTCAAAATATTGTTCAATGAAGGTCGTATATTATAGAGCATGCTTATATTTGTGTTTACTTAGGTAAAGACAAAGGCTAGTTCCACAAATGTAAAGGGCAAGGACGACAGAGTATCTATCATGCAAAGTCCTTACCTTGTTTGCGTTTAGGAAATTTAGGCGTAAACATATATGTTAATTCTTTAATTCAATAAAATCGACAGAATAACAAAGAGGACAAAATGTTAAGTCTGAACTTCAAAAGCCACATTTATTTAGTTGCAAAAGTGATTTCAATTCACAAACACCAAGTTCAAACAAAGCAGCTAAATAGTGGCATGAGACACAGCGGCATCCATGCAATGTCATAGACTCTCAGTAGCAACATCAGAGGCAAGTTTCGCAGAGCCAGCAGCAGCACAAAGCAAACAGACTGCAACCAAAACACGACGCAGATCAACACAAATAAAAAACGAACTTACCCACATTAATATTGGAGAAAGATGAGGGGCTTACCATCCTTCAATGAAGCCTCTATCACCTTTCTTGGAAGAACGAGGACAAGGAGATCTATTCTTCCTTACAATGCTTCCATCTGGGGAACCTGGATAGCAATCGAGCATAATTTTTAACACTTCAAGTCTTAACGAAATCTTGTCATCCGACTTCTGTTTTGAAGAAAATTTACGTGACATGTTTGAGTAATGTTAAATGAGTAGTTAATGACAGTCATACCTAGGGGTGGTTTTTCAATCTTTTGCTCCTCGGCCTGTGGCATAATTCCTGGGAGGCAGAATCAATACAAGTGGTCAATAAATTCTTGGTTGCAGAAAGGTTTATGTTAACTGCTATTTATACCCGCAATTGGCAGCACCAAATAATCACATAAATTGTGGAGGCACTCTTTGATTTGCTTTAGGAATAAGAGCATTGGTCGGCACCGATATTCCTCCTGCTTTTTAATCTACTTCATCAGACACTAAAACCGAGTACATAGACACGTGTCTTTGATCTGGATTAATGTCAAGGGTCCTTCATATCACGATGGGATTCCCAGATTTTTTTAAAAAAATTTCAAGGTTACTTTTTTTTTTAAAGTAAGAGAATTGTATTCATCTAGAATACTACTGTGCATGTCTAATTCAATTGAATGCATCCAGCCAAACAAGAAAGAACCATAATAAACCTGAAAAATATAGAGGCAAATT
This sequence comes from Piper longum, assembly GCA_032619315.1. Taxonomy (NCBI): domain Eukaryota; kingdom Viridiplantae; phylum Streptophyta; class Magnoliopsida; order Piperales; family Piperaceae; genus Piper; species Piper longum. The sequence goes on from JAVDBV010000788.1 coordinate 4,489, forward strand.
ACCAAATTTACAGATCAAATCATTGATGATATCAAAAGGAACTTACGCTTCTTTCTTACTTAAAAACTCTTCTATATTTTTCACCCCAAAAATGATGAATGGTTTCAACAAAACTAGCTCTTCTCACCTCGCCCATCATGTGTTTTACATTTAACAATCTTTTGAATCCATATATCATGGATCATGTTTATTTTGTTAACTTTCGAGATAGCAACCCCTAAACATGATTTTTTTTTTGGATGGGGGGGGGGGGAACACCCCAACATGACTTGATAAATGGCATTGTAAAAGAAGATGATTCTTTGTTTCAATAGCCCTCATAGAAATTAGAAAGCGCACAACAATCATTATTTGTAACACCACATTTGTAAGTATCTCTTTTGTTATTAATTTCACAGTCACCCAGAAATTAATCTTTTACCCCAAACAAGATTGTACCTGTGAACTGTATCTCCGTTTTCTACAATATGGTCATGGGCAATAGAAATCTTGAATTGACCAGACTTGTTTTGTTATCAGTATCATATCTCCATTAAACACAGTAGATGCATCTTAAACTCTCTCTTGTAGTAATTGTTTATCGCCACCCAGATTGTTTTGTAGAAAAGAAAATTAGAGGAACCTTCACGCCTCATGGAAGGTGAAATCGTGAACTCAATGAATGGATGACGACCTTCTTTTTTAAAACATGTTAAATGAGAATGCAAACGATTATATTGGTCGTGAAAAGAGAACTGGGCTTCCCTTTTCTTCTACAAGACATAAATGGGATGACTATCACACTGAGGGGTCAAAAAGTGACAAAAGGGCGAATTTACAATTAGAAGGCGAATATATACCATCCTTCCAGCAATCTATGGGAATATAATAAAGGTGTCAAAAGTGATCGAAGGATTGTCCAAAAGAAGAACGAATTCATTGGAAATTTAGATGTCCAAGCACAGCAACGATTGCATCCATACTTGAAACAAGAAAACAACTTTTTTCCTAAGCAAAGAACTGAACTAGTAAGATATCATGTACACAAGGAAGAAACTAATGAATATTAGATCTATATGATAGAATAGATTCCTAAGCCAAAAACGCATCCTTTTCCAAATCCTAGAACTCGACATGACCCCGCCCCCCAAATGCCAAGGGTTGGGTTGATGTACAATAGATTCATAAATATTCGTCGCCCACATACATACAACATACAAATCATACATCCTTCAAAATACACAAACAGCAGAATCGAAGACTTGACTCACCTCCAGAATCCATCCTGCAAGAATACAACTGTAAAAGAAAATGCCCAAGAAACAAATATCAAAATCTCAAAACATAAATATTAGTGAGCTATACAGTCAATCACGATAAATATTATACAGTTCTTTTGTATAGTAAGCATCTTTGTATGAAAATTTAAAACTTTCGTTTCTGTGCATGTCAACCTTGCAACCTCTATACATTACTCAATCAATAGATAATTTCACCAAGAAAAGGATCCCTTAAAGATATTGAACATTAGACAAAAAATTACAGCAGATTCCATACTCTGCTAGTATTGTTGCTCCTTATATCATACATTCTTTCCCGTAGCCGCACCATTACAGCCTTCAAAACATCCTCTCTTTCCAAACTACCTATCCCAGGAGATATTGTGCTATAAGAGGCGCTGCTTCCAAACTTCGCACCAGCCTTTACTAACTGTGTCGCCACAACAGAGAAGCCCAATCTTTTATTCCACACGGGGACAAAGAATTTAAGCAGATATCAACCAAGCTTCCATTCAAACGGAAACAGAGTAGGATTTGCCCCTTTGCAGGGGGAGGGAGGAGGGTGGTTGCATATTGTTGACTATCTAAGTTGCCCTCGAAAATTGGTTGGACGACTTCTACTTAATCTGTCATTATTAAAGTACCTACCATCAGCAGGGGCCACACCAAGAATCCCTGCTGAATTTGGATGAGGCAGCCAGCCACCATTACTGGCATGTGCTTCAAAATAGTCCACATCTGTTCTCCTCCTTCGCTTCCATGCTTCTGATTGTTCATTCTCTTGATCCTTTTGGAATGCTTCTGAGGACTGCGGAAAAAGCCTCCTAAATTGTCTTGATCTCTGAGCTCCATTAAGAAGATTAGACTGAGAATGGTCAAAATCTGGTATGCTTGGGCCTCCACGGGGTTCACTATAATGTGACGATGCAAGCACTGCATCAGCTGGGTGCTCTTGTTTTAATTTGGAATATATCTGGGCGAGCTTCTCCCCAGACAAATTTGAAAATGTAGAAACATAGTTCCACAAGCGCATGGCCAATTCTGCAATTATTTAACAAATGCACTTTAGATCTGAAAGTTTCAGCTTAAAAAATTGACTCATTTTATAGCTAATCATCTACATAGTAACAAAATTCGGTAGCTGTGACTCAAGAAAGTTAGCTTTGCACTTACTGATTGGCTTATACTGTTCTCTATTATCATGCACGATATGATCAATCTTTCTTCCAATCAATTGCAAATATTTGCGTATTTTGATGAGAACCTGAAAGACAATACACTTATCCAAATAAAACTAAGAAACTGGCAACTTAATATGAGAAACATACTAGATTAGCTTTACCTTCTCTTTTGGAAGGTCTTCACTGGTTGTTTGCAATTTTTCAAGTCGTTTCAATGTTCTCATCTCATCAAACATAACGTCGGTGCACCACTCCCTCCATTTTTCCTCCCTAAACTGTTTGTAATGTTCTGAATCAGAAACTTCACCTTCCTCTTTCACGTTGGCCTCAACTTTCAGATGTTTTTGGACAGAGTCGCTATTTTGTCTTGAGGCTTTCCTGTCCAATCCTTCACTACCACGATTAATAGCAACCTTTACATTTCTATCTGCTTCAGCACGAGCTTGGTTTACTTTTAAAGTTTTGCAACCAGTAGCAGGAAATTCCTGATTTTATTTTTTAAAAGAAAATATATATTAAAAATTCATAAAAAAATATGCTTGATGCAAATTAACAAACAAGCTGACATGTATTATAAAATCATTAGCAATTTTTTAAGATACAGCTTGCTTCTTATGAATTGTAACTTTGTTTGATAATAATTAGCTAACAAGGTATCACCACCAAGTTCTTGTCTAATTAATTATACTTGCAGAACTCTCGCAAAAAAACTAGGTTCTTTCACAGTTATTCCTAACGATTCAAAAGGTAAAACATAGCAACCTTTCGTAGTAGTGCAGAAGCACGTTGGTCTAAGTTAGGAGCACGTGGGAGAAACGTTTCCCCATTACCAAGTGTTGCCGGAGCAATTTTTCTCATAAGTCCTAGCCTTGCGTCAAGTCTTATCTTCTCCCAATTACCAAATCCGTGATAATGAATGCCTAATAGCAACCTGGCATCATCAACTAAACAGAACACCTAGAATCATAACTAGACCATTGAGCAGCAAATAGAAATGATAGAGGAAACAATAAACTACCCCTCCCACCTTGGCTCCAACCACATCCTTTAGACCATGCCGCACCCCTGATGTGTGTCATCAGTCTAAACTGAGCATCTGGATCTTTATAACGGTTAATGCGCTTAGCTAAGAGCTGCAGCTCATGCACACGATCTAGCACCTCTTGGGCCTTAACAGGCACACCAAAGAAATCCAAAAGAATACCCTGTAACAGATCGGCAAATAGCATAGAAATTCCAGAAAATAGGAATGAACATTTAAAAATAAATGAAAAAAAATATGTGAAAGAGATAACACTGCCTGAAAACAATAAAGTTTAACCTTAGTCCCAGGACTATCACCAACTGATTCCTGGCATCCATTAATCAATGCTTCATACAACTCAAGTTGCGCATGGGAAGGAGATGCTTCAATTACACCACCGACTTCTGCAACTATGGAGCTAATTTGATTCTTGTCACCAAATTTTTTAACCTAACAGGAGAAAGAAAGTATTTAATATATAAACATGAAAATATCCTCCTCTTTTTAGACAATGCAATACTTGTGGAATTATCTAAATGGGAAACAGACCAAATGCAAGATGCGTCAATTCCTATTGTGAAATACTTCACAAAAGGCTTCATACACAGACGGCACAAAGAATTAAAAAAAATAACAGATGGTGAACAACACATATTTAATATTAAAATCGACCTAGTAAAAAATTAACAAGTACGCATCCATATAAATACATGCCAGTGACATCAGGCGAGTCATGTTTAAAATTATGCTTGATTCAAATAAATAAATAAATACACACACACACACACACACACACACACACACACATACACACATATATATATATATATATAATAAATTTATAAAAAAATAAAAAAATTACAGAGAAGACAGATCTTACAGCTCGAGCAAAAAGAGTGGCATCTTTCTTGGATAAATTTGCATGTGACCATGTTCGAACTTGAAAAACTGCTCCCTCAATTATTGGCAAAAAATGCACTGATATATCTGTTGCCCGGTTACTGCGTTTAGAAGCTCTATCTGGAGCTGCAGCTCCTCTTTTCCTTTTACTACTTTTCTCTGAATGGATATCCTCGGCATAACTCTTTGTATTTCTGGCAGCACGAGGAGCTAGCGCATCCTACAAATAATATCAAATTAAATAATTCTGAGAAAGCGCTTATTGCACAAATCTTATGAGAAAAATAATCAACTTGTAATAGTTAGATACTTCTGCCTGAGCTACAGCATCCGGCTGAATCCAGCGACTCCAAAAAGTGGCATCATCTTCGCCGCTGGCGAAATTTGCCACCTGCAGAAATGATAAATAAGTGAAGAAAAGTCTAGATAAATTTATTAGTAATTTAAAAGTAAAAAATCAAGACATGCCTTAAAAGCACCAAGTAATTCATTTCCATGGTCCCCTTCTGCATCCCTGGTTTCAACTTTCTCCGCACGTTCAAGAATTTCATCTATATCAAGACTTTCAAGTTTCTTTTTACTATCTTCATCATTTTTTTCATCTTTGAAGAGTTCTTCTGCTCCAAATCGTAATATTGCGGACAACTCATTCTGCAAATAAATAAAATATTCATTTTTCATTCATCAACAATTTACCGAAATATTTTTCCAAGCAAAATTTACTACAAATAAAATTTTAAAACACAAACAAAACAAAAAAGGTTGAATTGTCGACAAGGTGAAATATATATTATCTAAGCATACCTTATCAAACATAGAAGCACCTTTTTTTGTTTCTTTCTTCTCCAACCTCCCTTCTGCATTAAGTTTTTGAATAACTAAATGATCGAGGACCTGAAAAACAGATAACAAGTCAATATTAAACAAATAAAGGTAAAAACAAACAGCAGACATGAATAATTTCAGTTACCATCTTTTTCTTAGCGCGCTCTAAAATATCCTCCTCCACGCTTTTGCTTGTAACAAAACGATAAATGTTCACAACCTCCTGCTGCCCAATTCTATGCGCTCTACTCATTGCCTATAGCATAAAAAAGAATAAATTAAAATGAACGTTCAAAAAATGGTAACAGTTAGTCAAGATCCAGCACCTGCAAGTCATTTTGAGGATTCCAATCTGAATCAAATATTATAACAGTATCAGCTGTAGCAAGATTAATGCCAAGCCCTCCTGCACGGGTTGATAGTAGAAAACAAAAATCCTCACTTCCTGGAGCATTGAAGTGTTCCATAGCCTGATGACGAAGATCAGCTCTTGTGCTTCCATCAAGTCTCTGAAACTGAAAGCCTTTCAGTGACAAATATTCAGCAAGTATATCCAGCATCCTAACCATCTGCACCAGTACAAAAAAAAAAAACATCTTCAGAACACTTTGAGCAATTATGCATACTAATATCTTAATACTAAATTAAGTAGTTAGGTCCAAAATAAAATTTCAAAAAGAATAAACAATCAACGAAAAAATGTAGAGAATTCCAATTCCATATAGTACTAGAAAGGTGTCTTAACATACTCAGCCTTTACCTGAGAAAATATAAGCACACGGTGATTAGTCTCCCGTAAGCGGATTAAAAGTTTGTCAAGTATTACAAGTTTCCCACTGCTCAAAATAATACGTTCAACTTTACTGCTCTCAGGCATACCGCTGTCCCCGCCATAGCCATGATCCGCACTTTCAAATAGGAAAGGATGATTGCAGCATTTCTTCAACTCCACAACAATGTTCAGCAAAGAAACCTGCACCAAAATATTGTTACACAAACAGATCATTAGCTAATATCAACCTGGTGAACAAGTTCTCATGTAAACTAAATCCAAATATCTTTTTAGTTATTTCAATCTTTGACGTCTCTTAAAATCGTAAAACACAACCATAAAATAAAATGAAGATATAAAAAATACTCAGTCAAATGAATCAAAACTAACCTGATTCCCACGTACTCCTTTGTTCAAGTCATTAAAATTGCGCTCCAAAATCCATTTGTAGTACCTTGGTGAACACCAAAAAAAGAAAATAAATCAACCAATGCAATGCTTGCTAGTGTCCTACAAATATTACTTCAGCACATTAACCAGAAAGTCCAGCAGCCTACTGCTTCTGAAGAGGAGACATCTCAACTCGAAGAATACGCTCAATCTTTGGAGGTAGAGATTTCTCCACATCCTTGATAACCCGTCTCAGTATATGTGGTCTCAGTTCTTTGTGAAGATTTGCAAGCTGATATTAGTTAAAATTTTAAGGATATCAATAAAATTCCTCACATATATCCAACCAAAATAAAGAAATTTAAGACAGAATATACCTCTAATTCATTAAATGAGCTCAAATTCTTGTATTTTACAACAAAGTCATCTTTATTTTTGAACTTCTCTGGGTCAAGGAAATGTAATAAAGCCCTGGAATATCAGCAAAAAGAATCACTTTAACATGCCCACAGCATGATCAAATTTCATCACCACAAGAAAAAATTCAGTTACCATAACTCCTCAACGCTGTTTTGTAATGGGGTACCAGTAATGAGTAACTTGTTCTTGGTGCTAAACTCCTATTGTTTGAGGAAGAAAATTAATAACCTGAGTTCATTTTTCACCATAACAAGCACAAACCTGGATAGAATTTCTAGCAACATATTTTACCGAAAGAGTGGTATATAATGAAGCTTCACAGTTCTTCAACCTATGTGCTTCATCAACCATAAGGTAGCTCCACCTGATCTTAGAAAATAAAACTTTATCCTTCAACAAAACTTCATACGTGGTCAATAAGGTATTAAATTTGGTCTGCCCGCCAATTCTCTTGTCAGGGAAAAACTCATAGTTTTGACAGACCTATAAATCACCAAAATGTAATATAAATTCACACAAATAATAGTATCAATGCGTTTAGCCACGCAAAAATCATAATTAGAATATACAAACACGGGAAAGATGGCATCCTACCTCTCTGCTAGCGCAGTTGCCCACATACACCACTACATTCATGTCTGGGAGCCACTTCCTAAATTCTTTTGCCCAATTTGACAAAGTAGACAAAGGTACAACAACAAGAAATGGTCCACGTATTTGTTGTGCATGCTGTTGATTAGAGAATGACAGCTTAAAATTTGTTCCAATAAAGAATAAAGTAAAAATATGCACTGTGAATCACTCAGAAAAACTGTAAATAAACAAACGTACAATACCTGTAAAAAACCCAACATTGATACTGACTGAACTGTTTTGCCAAGGCCCATCTCATCAGCAAGAATAACATTTGTATCATTCCTCCAACTAAAACAAAATTAGTCAGCAACACTAAAAATGCAGCAGTACAAGCGCCAAACTTACATTCTATAATGAAAAAATGAATTATTCCTATTACCTGTTAACAAGGAAATTTAATCCTTCAAGCTGGTAATCACGAAGTTTACCTCCCCTTAACCAATTAGGTTGTTCATCAAGCCTGCGCAAACTAGCTGTAAAGATATATTTTAGAGTTATTCATGTTATCTCAAAGTAACAATGACTTTATAGGAAATAAATGCTTAGTATGAGTGATGATAAGAAGTGCATTTCCAACAAAACGAATCCACCTCTAGGCTATATAATGCACGTTTTCACAAAAGGGTATACATTCAGTTCCCAGCACTGTTTCATTCCATCTTGATAAAAAAAAAAAAAGTAAAGAACTTCTAATGTTAGAGTGGAACATTTAGAAAAGATAAAATACTAGAACCACACACCTTTACTTTTCTTCCTCTGAGAATCCACTGTCCTTCCCTGAATGGTCATTGCAGTCTCACGAACCTATTTATGGGGAACATTTAGTACATACGGAGATTTCAGAGGCAAACAGATTAACAACAATCAAATTATTCAGGAACTAATCAGACATTATTAAACAAATTAATATATGCAAGCAGCTTGCCCGCACCTATGTGCAAGCAGGCTCACTAGGTAAGAGATGCGGGAGTAAGAAGATATTGGAGGCAGAATGGATACCAAGCCCATCATAAGATAAAGACAACCAGTGCTATTGAAAGGATGTTCCCTTCCAATCCCTCCCCCTTCTCTTCCTCAAAATACCCCAAAATTGTCCACATGCAAAACTCAAATAGATGCTTGGAAGTGCAATGATAGATTAAAAATAAGTATATAAACACTCTCTTCCTTAACAATGATGAATGTGATATAATCAATTCTCTATACTTCAAGAGCTTAAAGTTATGAGCTTTTTTTAAGGGGCTAAAAAATAAACCCATTTTGTGAGTAGACACAAGATGCACTAATCCTAAGATTTATAGTACCAAATAAAAATAAAAATTTGACTACCCGATCTCAACTCTTATTGTACAGCTTAGATAAATAGTTCATGTTAAAGAATTAAGAACACATCCTTAATATTATAAAAGCTCTTACTTTGTATTCATCAATTGCATGTTGAGCAAATGCAATATCAGTATCCTTTTCCCTGCACAAAGGTGACTAATATCAACTGCTTGTTTTGGTGATCATCTGGTATATAATTATTTTTCACCAACAAATAATTAAACCGGCTTGAAGAAAGAACTAGTACTTCCATTAGAAGAAAAAACAAATCTGTATATATAAATTTATGTGTGTGTGTGTGTGTAACTCAAGACTATTAATACGGTGCCACCACGTTTCCTCTAATTATTTTACAATATTGCCCTTTCCTATTTACAAAAGTATTAAATACAATTAAAAGTATTAGTTTCCTATTAAAAACTTTTAATTAGGATCTGCCACGTGAACTGAATTACAATATTAACCTTTATTTCCTATTTATAAAAATATTATTTACAAACAAAAGTAATAGTTTCCTATTCACAAAAGTAATACAAAATTATAATTTTATTCTATTGTTATTAGAATTAGAACTGGAAAATCATAATCATCTAAAACTAAGCCTATTTTCTGTTTAACGCGTTTTAAATAGAATTCTTAAATTAATAAATTAATAATATCAATTAATAAATAAACATTAATATATAAAATTTTAAAAAATATAATAGATAAGATAATAAATAAAAAATATATTATAATAAAAATCAAGTATCACAAATAAATATTATACATTAAATTTTTTACTAAGATGTACAATACTTTAAGTTAATTTAGATTTATGCAAAAATCTAAATCACTTAACTGCCATGAATTGCGCAGGTAAGCGCTAGTACTTAAATAATCATAAAACACATAGCAACTTCACAGAAAATTGGGCTCATGTACCAGGTTGCTTCTGCATAGGAAAGTCCTTGCCATTTGACTAAATATTCTGGTATGCCCTCCTCAGAGTTACTTGAACTTAGTCTGTGAGCAAATACTCTCTCAACCTGAAAACATGTTCACTAGCATAAATAAACAATACTTTGGCGCATGACAAGATTGCAACACACAAAATTAAAGGTTAATGCCAGCAAAAAGAACCTGACTGTATTGCTTAAGAAGGTCCAGTTCCATCTCTTTGCCAACATCATGTACCTCAGCCTACAAAAAAAAATTGATCCAATGAATTCCGTCAATGTCCATTAACAAATTCAAACAAGAAAGACAATTGCACAACCCGCAATGCGCTAAGTCGTGATTTACAAAAAAAAATGTCAAAACAAGAAAAAAAAATCCAATTCTGCACTGCTTAACCATCAGGAAGAAAACATTTATAATGTTTATTCCTTAAAAATTTCACAGCGTTGCTCAAATTTTAGCTACAATCACTAAAAATTCAGATAATGATATGAAAATGGATTTCAAATATGAATTTTAATCTCCGGACACTAAGTTTACCATATACCTGAACAAGGTTGAGTTGCAAGTCTAAACATATCTTAAGAGTAATAAAAATCTCTCATCTAATAATGATAGTACCTCTTCTCGTGAAAGCATTCTCCTGTATTTTCTTTCCTCCATCACTCTTTTTGTATAATTTATAACTTTCTTAAAGCCACTGAGCTGCAGAAACCCATCCAAGTGATAATAGCTATCAAAAAATCGAACGAACACAAATAGAAACCAAAATGAAGCACATTGTCTTCGCAGAAAATAATACAAATAATAATAAAGCATTACAGCAAGAATATGTCATCCCATTTACAACGTAGATACTTACATTTTGAAGATCAGAAAAGGATTTCCATTGGCAATGCAAATAAGACCTGCCTTTCCACTTTATATAAAATTCCATGTCATGCCAGTCAGGATCAGAATCTAAATTTGGATTGAAAACAGTAGGCTGAATCAAGGCATTGTTTTTCAGGGCATCTTCAGCTGTGCCTTTCGGCTGGTACCACAAGACTTTTTCGATGCAATCACCATCATCTTCTTCTGCTTCATCCTAAATGACCACGGTTCGTACAAAAGATTAAAGAAGTTCCCAGTAATAAGCTACACACGCCATGAAACCATAGTTGCAAAAATCGGAATCGGAATCGGAATCGGTTTTTGAGGGAGTCGGAATCGGAATCGGAATCGGTCTAAATCGGACAGGAATCGGTTCAGTTGAATCGGTCCAAATCGGTCAAATATAAAAATTTAATAATTCATCAATTAGTCTAAATTGATTCAAATTATATGTATTATATTTTATATTTTTTTCATATTTTTTAAAATTTTTTTATGATTTATTTAGAACTAGTTATTAATTTTTATTCGAGTTAGACTCGAGTTAACTTTTAATTACGAAAAATGCCACCGTACCCGATTCCCCCTTCCCTTCTCCCCACCCAACCCTACGCAGTCGCCGCTGCCGCCCCGCCTCCCCCCG
>JAVDBV010000789.1:0-10896 GCA_032619315.1 Piper longum
ATATATATATATATATATATATTACAAGTTCTTGATAAGAAAATAACCAAGTGGAAAACTACCTGTAATTTTAGTATTTTTAATAAGTGAGGCACTAAAAAATTGGCCTATAATTCAAATTTGAAAGGAGGATATTCAACTAATCAAATTAAAATAAAATTAAAATTATTCCAGTATATTTTTTATTTAATTTGTATATATCTTTAGAATTAGATTCTATTTTTATGATACTGGATTATTATAAATTATATTTTCTTATTTAATGAGAATTTATTTATAAAATTAAAGTCAATATCTATCAGAAGCCACACCTGGCACAACCTCTCGCTCAGTTAATACAAGACCAGAATACAGCTTTGTAACCTGAAAAATGTACATTGATACAAGATATATAGTTCAAGATTAAGAGTACGAAGATTTACAAACGATACTATATAGTTGAAGCATGCATAGATAACTGACGCGAACAGCTGGTACACAATACCAGGGCTAAACATTCGCTACCTAGTTACCTTGGTATGGGACCGGGTGTTGTGAAACTCACTATTCGGTTCCCTATCTCACCCGAACCACTTGATTCTGTGTCTGGTCCACCTCTTTTCGACCCACCCGCTCGTTTGCGGACACTCTCTATGGACAGACATTCCTTCAACTCAGCAAGAACTCGACTCATTGTTGGCCTATCGGTTGAAGCTCGATTAACGCATTCGATAGCAAGACTGACAACCTTCCAAGCGCGATTATGGTCGTATTTCCCCTCAAGCCTGGAATCAACCAAGTCTTTGATGCTACCTCTTTCTATTAACGGATTTACCCATTGAACAAGATGAATCTTCTCGGGTAGCAGTGGAGGCCGACCCGTCACTAATTCCAATAGAACTACTCCGAAGCTATAGACATCGCTTTTCTCCGTTAACAAGTTCGAATCGTAGTACCTGAGACCAGTGTTTGTGAATCATTTAATAGTAGAGATTCCCATGTAAGATCAAATAAATAGGAGCCCCTAAACTAGAAAGTCGGTTGGCCAATTTGAAAAAAATAATGTTACGTGTTCTTGATGAATGGTTAGATCTCCTATCAGGATATACCTAGTAGCAGTCAATAGAATGAATAGTTTATATAAAGGAGTTCCCATGGTTGAACTTACTCTGGATCAAGATAACCAGGAGTGCCCATAACTTCAGTCCAGATATGGGTGAGGTTTCCTTCGGGAAATGCCCTGGAAAGACCAAAATCTGCTAGTTTCGCCTCCAGGTCGTCGCTTAAGAGAATGTTAGTTGTTTTCACGTCTCTGTGGATGATAGGTGGTCGACAACCATTATGCAAATATTCTAAGCCTGGAAGTAGTCATACAATTGGTCAGTTGGCAATTAATACAAACTAAGCTAGAGGTAGAAATGAAAGCATGATCCATTTATATATACAAACCTTGTGCTGCGTCTACTGCAATATGAAGTCTTCTTTCCCAACTCAAAATGGGTGTCTTATTATCTGCAGCTGCAAGAATATTGCCATAACTTAGATATATTAAATCGAAAGCAAGCTGATGGGTAAAAGTAATACGATTATCGCAATATTTTAGTCATACCCAGTAGATGCTGTCTCAAATTTCCATTTTTCATGTACTCATAGATGATTGCCTTGTTGTCCCCTTCGTCGCAATATCCAATGAAGGAGGCCAAATTTCTATGATAAACAACGAAAAGAAGCTCGGCCTGGAATGCAAACATTCAATCGTCTAAAAACTTGAAACAAATTTGTGTTCATGAGGGTATTAAAACATCACTAACCTCCCTCTCGAACTCCTTGGTGCCTTGGGCTGATGCTAAAGACAGGATCTTCACAGCTACCTCGGTTCCATCCATGGTGCGTCCATGGTAGACTGTCCCGAATCCACCTTTGCCAATGGGTTTTTCCAAATGGTTGGTGATGCTCATGATCTCGTTGTATGTGAATCGTTTGTTCTTCTGCACCAAAGCCTTGACTGGTCGGATGGGAGTAGAAGAGGCTTCATGTTTAAGGACCACCTTTACGGGTATAAGACCTTCACTAGGGGAAGGAGAAACCTCAGGTTGCATCACTAGTGAGGATGGAGTCTGCGGTAGTTCAGATTTTGCTTTTCCTATAGCTACATAAAAAACCAGGTTGAAAACAAAAGAAATAATATAGGTTGATGCTAATAGATAAAAAAGGTAGGTTGAGAACCACCAAATGAAATTTCTCTAAAAAAAATGTTCATCAATTAATTGTTAGTGAAAATATCACTAAAACAATAAAACTAGCTGCAAGTGTTGTGTAACAATTTAGCCTTTGATACTACACCTCGGGTTAGGGTTTCAAGCGGTGTGATTTTGGTGCAGTCAAAAGTTTTTATTATTATTATTTACCAATTTCTTTATTATTAACAGTTAGTGCACCATTTAATATTTTCTTGACTATCTACCGCTACCAACATTTGATCAGTTTGACTGATTATAAATACTTAACCATTGATAAATTTTGAATTGACTGACAGATCTCTTTGGTAATATAAAACTCTTGTCAAAATCACGAATTTAATGCCACTTTTATAGTATATTTATGTTCAACTAGCTTTTAAAAGGATTTAATAATATAGATTTTAATAAAATGTAGTAACAATACTACTACTTATTTATAAATATTAATATAATTATATTTTTACTTCAAAAAATGAACAACTACCTTCATGAAATCCATAATTTAGTAAAACAGTAATAGTAGAGGCTACCGTTTCGAAATTAAAATGGTGCCCTTAAATTTATCATATTTTTTATCTTTTTTTTGAAAGGTAACTTTATTTTAATTTAATTCAAAACACTTGGTAAAAGGGTAAACCAATTGACCACTTGCAGCCCTAACTGGGTTAGGTTTTGTGTTTCTTTAAATATCAAGAACTTTTAGCTCCTACAGATCACCGCTATTCCTATTCGGGTAAGGATCGTACGTTATTAAGCATCAAGTTTGGGATAAAAATGGCAATAACATAATAAATCAACCTTGTCGCCGTTCACGGACTTTCCACAGGATGAACAACCCGATTGCGACCACAAGAATCGAACCAATTACTGATCCCGCAATTGCAGAAACTGCAACTTTCCTGCCTTCCTTTCCAGTACATGGATCTGACTGACATGGTCCATCAACGAGTTCTTTAGAGCATGGAGGTGATGCACAAAGGCCTGGATTATTACCAACACTTGGTTTCACAAATGAACAAATCATGTCAGCTGCTGGATGTAGTTTTCCAAAGTATATAGTTCAGATGTCATGGAAAGCTAAATAAAATATTGGGTTGGTCAAACTTGTATGGAACTTACCTTAGTGATAGTTCACCAGTTCTGTTCTTTTCTTTAAGAGGGGTGGTATGGGGCCGGTTAAGTTGTTGCCTTCAAGATTTCTGCAAGTGCATAAAGGTTGAAATCTTTGATTAACTTTTTTACATTAATTAGAATATATTAGTAAATTTCCTTAGCCATATATGTAGCATAGGATTTACTTACATGAATTTAAGGGTTGGCATATCTGCCAAAAATTCCGGTAGTGAACCAGTTAAATTGTTGTATGATAAATCCCTGAATATTGTTCCACAAAATAATAAAAAAAGCTTGTGATGTTTAAAAATCAAAAAAGAAATGGTACCGCTCAATGCTTATTAAAACTTAACAAAATAAAGGTTCCAAGAAATTGATCTGAAAAGGTAAGCAGGCTTCTCCCGAGGGGAAGTGATAGAATATTATCCTACATCAAAGGGACCATAGGTGGACATTAATATATAATAGGCAAACATGTGGCGCCTACATCAGACATAGACGTTAATTTTATAATAATGCGATAGCTTATTAAAATTTGGATGTATTAGAGATAAACTTTATTTTTAAAGAGACTTTAATTAAACTAGCGTAAATGTCCCAAATTTAATATATTAGAGATAGACTTTAATTTTAAAAATACTCTAATTAAGATACTGAAGATGTCACACCATATGTGGCTTATATTGCAGATAGACTTCAATTTTATAAGTAAATTTTTGTTAAATAATAAGATAAAATATAATAATCAAATACCTTAAAGATATATTCTAATTGACTAACTTTCAAATAAATCCTAATTCAATGTGAATATAGATTATCATGATTTCATTTAATTTTTTAATTTTTATTTTATTTTGATTTGTCAAAACTTCTATTTTAATGTGAGTATTTAGTTCTCCTTTTATTAACAAGAGTTGATGAAATAATAGATAGAATAAGTAGGAAGGATGTTGAGCCATGCACGGCCTATACCGGATAAATTTTAATTAGATAGAAGATAATAATTTAATATATTATATATAGATTTTGATTGTCTTTAATGATATATAATATGTAAATTAAAAGATGAATTGTAATTATCTGCTTTTTTTATTTTACTTTTTTTAAGTCAATTAGATAGACATTTATTATTAGTAAAAATGTAGAAGTTGAGGTTTGCTTAATTTGAATCCGTAACCTTTTACGGTGAAAGGTATTTTTATTATTTATTAAAAAAAATAAAGTTAGTGAGAATCAAATACTAGACATATTAATAATAAGTAAATCCTTTATCTTTATTATATTTTTTAAAGTTTCTTGTATTTTGATTGTTAATGCTTCTACTTTTAATCTCCGTCTAGTATTAAGTTCTGCTTTACTAAGAAGAGTAGATTGAATTTTTTTTTTTAATTAGTTATAAGACCACGATTTTGAATTCTATTAATAAGAGCAGACGTGGGCGTAAGTCTTTGGAAGATAATCATTTTGGGTTAAGAGGCTGACACAAGACACAACTACGGCTTACAGGGAATGAAGAGATTGGAGCTTAGCCAGAGTAGAGGGAACTGTGCCTCTCAATCCTTCAGAAGACAAGTTTCTGCATACGCAAGCAAGCAATATTTACAGTAAGATACATACAAAGAATACAGAAAGATAGCGAAGGGTCTAGTGCATGCACGCTTACAGAGAGATGATTTTAGCCGTGTTGAAGGCCAGATAACTGCAGTTTAAGCCTTTCCAGATAAAGCGGGAAGGGACACAAGGGTCACCTGCCCAGTTGCTTTTCATTCCAAACACAATTTTGATGTCCATTATAGCGTCAACTGCATGCAAAATTATGTTCTTTGAGCATATCCCTAACTACCAACAAGAAAAATAAGAAGATTGAAGCATGATTATCAGCATCCTTTCAGATACTTACTATCATCATTGGACGTTAGAGCTTGGGTAAGCTCTTGAAGATCGTACAGCTCAACTCCATTAAAGATGGGTGGATGCGTGGAGTTAGCTGTTCTATTTATCTTTATAGCATACCTCCGTGTCTTGTCCACGAGAGGCTTGGGGTTGTACAGAGTAGAAGCCGACAGGTACGAAGGGCTGTAAGGTTGGTTGTACCAGAGCTTGTCGTTCATGAAGACCCAGAACTGCCGAGACTCGTTCACAGCAAGCTTTTCCAACTCGGCGAAATGTATGTATATGAAACTCTTCGAAGTCATGTAGGAAGTATAAGCAAAGCGGATATCTCCACTATCGCCCACCGGCCTTGCGGCTGTTTGCATCACCTGTGATGGGGCGTCAAAGCCTTCGTCACCGGAGTTATCGACGACTAATGATACATCCAACGAGGACCAGTTCGTGGAGACGAAGGAATTCCATATTCTGTCGTAGGGGTCGTTTGGATACCTGATCGTCATTCACGCGCACATTGTGAACATTTGAATCAGCGTTTCATGAGCAGCAATGCAATTGGATACAAGCTCGGAAATATAAAGTAGATGAGAAAGAATAGTATCAGCAACCGCTGATATTTGAACGAGGATATTTAATGTTGGCCCATGGAATAGTTTAAAAATTAGAACATGATTTAGTATATCATGGAATGGAATCTGACTCCAAACAAAGTATTGTCATTTGTATTAAATTTTTTATTGTGTAAATAAATAGTTATAGAAAATTAATATATATTGTTCTTTTGACACTTGATATTAATAAACACATTATTTATATTACTTAAATATATTGATTTCTAAAAGAAAGAAATTATGTTTTCCTAATTTTAATAATTTGACTCGATCAATGAACTCTGAAATCAATAAACATGAAATCATATATAAAGTTTGATTTGACAAGTTATAAAGAGGAGTTGACGTAGGTTTAGAGTTAAAAAAGAGTTTTAGGAAAGAGTTAAAAACTTTAATCTTCTTCTTATCTCTACGAAATAATAATTTATTATATTTCATATTTATGAATTTTAATTTACTGTATTATTTTATTTTATATTTTTTTATTTTTATTTAGATTAATATTAATTAGTTTATTTTCTTATTTAGGACAACCTAAATTGTAAAATCTTGAATTTTTTTTCTTATTTTGTATCTCACACACATGTCCATGGGCTGGACGTTGGAGAGTTTGGCTTGGAAGGGGGTGATCAAGTGGTGAGGATGACAGCTTAGTAAGGTTAAAGTATGACAAGCAAGTGATGAAACGGCTTTTGAATGTAATGGTTGGAGAGGAGGCTAGGTTGCTAGCAGTTTGCAAGGAGATGTGTAAGCAATTTGAGGAAGCTAGGGCTAGAGTCAAATCATCGGGGGAGGAGAAACTTTGAAAGGAGGAAATGTTAATATTTGTAATTATGAATCTTAATGATATGTAGTTTATTGACACATTCGAAATACCAAAAAAATCTCGGGATACTAAATAGAGGTGACTGTTTGTTATTTTATTAAAGATAAAGACCCTCAAACCATCTCTATAAATATGAACTCATTTGTCTCATTCTAGAGCAAGACAAGAACACAGAAATAACGACAAATAAAAATGGAATATAAAAATAAGAAGATAGATCAATATTATTCACTAGTTTAATCTTATACATAGTATTAAGAGAGAAAAATCTTATAATCTTATTTGTAAAGGTTAGGCAAGTAATCTTCTTTTACATCTTTGTATCTTTGATGGATGTAATTTTTGGTTCAAATAGTGAATTATTCATTATTGTCTTATAGTTTTTGACTCTTGATAGAATGGGGATTTTTCACGTTAAATCATTGTTCTTTTGGTTTTGTTTTTTCTTATTTCTTAGGAATTATCTTCACATGACTTGTATTCATTATGGTTGATCTCCAACTTCGGAGATTTTTCTCAACAATTGGCGCCGTCTGTAGAAAATTTGGGTCTCATACAATCGGATCTTGATTTCAGTGGGAGTCATGAAGACACTTACAAGATTGGGAAGATTGATAAATTTGATGGAAAAAATTATCAATGGTAGAGGATGTAGATTGAGGATCATCTATATGTGAAGCAATTACAACAATCGCTTGTAGGTGTCAAGCCAGAAATGATGTCAGCAGAGTGGGCCTTGTTGGATAGGTGAGCCTTAGCTATCGTTCAATTGTATTTAACACAATTAGTGGTGTTTAATGTCTCCAAATAGACAACCACAAGTGTTGATGGAGGCATTAGTTGGTGTTTATGTGAATCATCAGCCTCTAACAGGTTTTTTTTTTTAGGAAGCTTGTCTATTTGAGGATGCCAGATGTAAATCGATCATTAATTATTTGAATAATTTCAATAAAGTTTGGGCACAACTTGAATTTGTGGACATGATATTTAATGAAGATATTAAATATTTAATATTCATGTGTTCATTGTCAAAGATTTGGGCTACGGTAATTAGATCAATAATGCATCAAAAGAACAACTAAAATTCGATGAAGTGCTTAGTGCAATCTTGAATCAGGAGATGATGAAGAGGAGCATGGTAGATAGCACATTGTCCATCTCGGGCATAGCTTTGTTGGTGGACAAAGGCACGGCCAAAAAAAGAGGAAGAGGTCAAAGTAGAGGTTCTAAGAACCAAGGGCACTCTAAATCCAAAGACCGAGTGTGCTCTAAATTCAAAGGAAAATTCAAGGGTAAGATTACTTGTCTGATTTGTAACAAGGAATGACATGTAAAGAAGGATTATCTCGAGCGAGTTAAGAATGTAGCTAATGTTGTAGATTGTCATGAAGAGAAATTTTGTTTATCTATTTATGATGATTACAAAATAGATACATAGTATATTGATTCAGGTGCTTCATTTCATTGTACTTCTCACAAAGAATGGTTTTGTTATTTTCAGTATGAAGACATGGATTTGCACTATTAAGAATAAATTAGAAGTCTAACATTTTCAAGATATGGAGAGCCCAAGTTGAAATTGAAACAATTTTGAGATTGAAATATCTTCTCTCAGATAATAGTAGAAGATATTGCAATAAGGAGTTTGGTTCCTATTTTAAAAAGTGGGGAATTAGAATGATTAAGAACGTGCCAAGGACATCACAACAAAATGGGGTGGTAGAAAGAATGAACATGACCATCCTAAAACGAGCGAGAAGCATGAGAGTTTATGCTGGACTCCCTTTGCATCTTTAGGGTGCCACTGTGGATACTGTTGTCTATCTAATCAATCAAAGTCCATTAAGCATCTTCGATAGAAAAATACCGGAAGAGGTATAGACTGGTAAGGAAGTTGACTACTCTTTTCTTAAGGTATTTAGCTACATTGCATATGCACATGTTGATAGGGAATCAAGAAAGAAGCTTAATTCAAAATCCCTCAAGTGTGTATTTCTTGGATATGGGGGATGTGAGATTTCGACAACAACAAGGTGTTTCGAAGTCGAGATGTTGTATTAAATAAAGAGTGCATGTACAAAGACAGGAAGAAAGAAAATAATGAGGAGTCGAAAGAAAAAGAGTATATGGAGCTTGATGAGAAAGATGAAGAGATTCCAAGTACTAAAATTAAGGATTTGTTCCAAGTGCTAAAAGGTTTTCGTCAAAGAGAATAAATTGATTTTCATAATATATTTGCATATGTTGTAAAAAGGATTTTTATTAGAATTATTTTGAGTATTGTGGTTGTAAAAGAGTTGTATATAGAACACTTTGATGTAAATATAGCTTTCCTTGATGGTGATTTGGAAGAGGACAACTGTATGGAACAACCAAAACGATATGAAGTCATAGGTGATGAAAATATGGTGTGCAAATTGAAAAAAAGTCTATATGGACTCAAACAAGTACCAAGACCATGGTATTTAAAATTTGACAAGTTTATGTTAGATAATAGATTTGCTAGGAGCAATTCGGACCCCTGTATTTATCTACGAAAGTTTAATGATGGCAATTATATTATTTTAATTTTGTATATAGAAAGCATACTTGTTGTAGGGACTCGTATGGTGAAAATCTTTAATCTCAAGATGAGGTTATCCAAAAGTTTTTCAATGAAGGACTTGGGTAAATCAAAACAACTTCTTGGGATGTAAATTACCTGAAATAAAAAGAGCAAGAATTTGTGGTTATCCCAAGAAGGGTATGTGAAGAAAGTGCTTGAGAGATTCAACATGAGTGAATCTAAGCCAGTGACTACTACTTTGGGTAGTAAATTCTAATTGTCTAAAGAACAAGATGGTATGAGTGATAATGATAAGATCAAATGAAAACGGTGTCTTATGCTTCAGCTATTGGAAGTCTTATATATACCATGATGAGTACAAGACCAGATATTGAACATGCAGTGTGAGTAGTATGCAGATTCATGAAGAACCCAGGGAAAGAACATTGGAAAGCAATAAAATGGATTTTCAGGTATTTGTAAGGAACTTCTAATTTTTTTTTGTATTTTAGGATATTGATGTGCAAGTTTATGTGGACTCGGAATATGCAGGAAATAGAAACAATGATAGGTGTACATCATGATACATCGTTGTAGTTGGTAGAACTGTAATGAGCTAGGTTTTCAAATTACAAAAAATAGTTGCTCTATCTTTAACTGACGTTGAATATGTGGCGGCTACTGAAGCTAGCAGAGAGTATATTTAAATTAAAAATTTAATGAATGAGTTATGTTTTAAGTGGGTTGATTGCTGGTTGTTTAGTGATAGTCAACGTGCAATCTATTTAGCTAAGAACTCAACATTTCATTATAGGACCTAGTATATTTAATTTAGAAATTTATTTTATCATGAATATTAATGATATGTGGCCCATTATCACTCTTGGAAGACCAAAGGAATCTTGGGATACTAAATATAGGTACCGTTTGTTATTTTATGGAAGATGAAGGGCCTCAAATCATCTATATAAATATGAAGTCATTTGCCTCATTATAGTTATAAAGTATTATTCAATGTTTTAAAACCTTTTAATAATATAGTAAACGAAGATTGTGACTTTATGATACTACACCGTCAAATTTAAATAATTTAATAAGTAGGTTGCTGTGTAACATAGTTGGGCATTGTTATGATGCTCCTACCTGCATCATGGCATATACATTATGAATTGTTCTTCAAATAGTGATATATAAGATTAAATAGTAATTAACGTTTGTACAATTAGAAGATATTAAATGTATACATCATTACATTCATAATAAAGTGGTTACAGGGCAGCTTTGCACACTTGTGCACGGCCAGGTTGAGCATTGGCGTAAGGTTCTCCTTGGCGCAACCAGAGGACGCACCCATGGAAGGCAAGGGAGTTCAGCATAGGCAAGTTGGATGAAATGTATTAATAGAAAATAATTTATGTTAATAATGAATATAATTTTTGTTATATGACTTAGTAATTCAACAACTTCATACAAAGGGATGGGAAAAGGATGAGATAATGTGTCATATCAAAGTTGCACTTTATCATTTTGACCACTAGACTTCCTTCACTATCATTGGGTCATACATGGACACATGAATCAGTCCTTAGTGTCTGGTTCATAATTTTTGCTAATACCATACCTGATACTTTTAATCTTGATAGTATCTTCACATCATCCATATTATATATATATATATATATAATATGGATG
>JAVDBV010000790.1:0-40767 GCA_032619315.1 Piper longum
TAAAAACCCTAACCGCCACTCTTTTTTCCCCATCTCTTCTTCTCTCATCCACCTTGGCCGCCTCCCAGAACTTCTGCGCCAGCTTTTCCCCCTCTTTTCCCCTCATTTCTCCCCTTCTTTCTTCTCCTTTTCCTCCCCTTTGTTCCCCCTTCTCTTTCCCTTCCTCTAGTTCTTCCTTTTTCTTTGGTTGTTTTGCATGATTTACATTGTTTCATGTAAATCTTGTTAATATCATATCGATCATATTTTTTTGATCATTTTGGTATATTATTCAATGTACTTTACATGTTAGATCATTATAAAAAATTAGTTTTTATATCAAGTGTGCACCTTTATTAATATTTAGGTTGTATTTTGTGTGTTTGTTAATTGTCCACCTAAATCACCTAATCAAGGTTGTAACAATAAAAAGATTCGAACTTTATAAAGTTAAGTTGCATTGTAGATGCCTCAAATCAAGCACCAAATATTAACTAATTAAATAAGCGACAAAATAATAAATTTTGTTCGTGTTTAATTTTAAAGCGTACCCATCATGTGATTTTTGTAACACCCTGTTCCAGTTCACCCAAGAACCAACCCAAAAATGTTACTGACGACCGAACCGTCCACTAAATTACTTGATTCGGTTAAGCCGACCCGGGTCTCCCCTCGATATCTTAAGATGGTGATGTCACATGCAAAACATGGATGGAATGATTGAGTCCTAACGAAGTTTTTTATGCATGCCATGACATAGAAGCAAAAACAAAACAAAAGCAATAAATGAGAAATCCAAAGACAAATATCTATTTATATAGAAAAATGGACAGAATTTCCCTTGAAAGTGCAATAAAGCCAACCTGACCACAACAAGGATATGTATATTTTATCAAAATAATATAAAACATAACAATCTCTCATGGCGTTCAATCATGATCACCTTCGTCTTTATCTGAGCGGACTTTGAACTCCAAGGCTCCCAGTTTATTTGCATTCATCTACTCGCTTCACAGACAGTTTATCATAACATATCACAATATGATTATCATCATTCACACAGTACCAACAGACCATCATTATACATTACACACAGTAGGTACATGTGTGAGTGGTTTCGTGCTACTCCTCCATAGTCTCGACAGTTTTAACTTCTCATGATTCTCACCTACATAAATAATAGAAAACTGTCAGTAATGAGTATTACCGGTCCATGAAAAAAATAATATCAAACTGGCATAAGAGAGCTAACCCTCTTATTGAATAAAAACCTCATATAATTCCTCAAGAACAATCACAAGGGCACTAATGGGAGTCGTCGCCCTCGACCAGCAGCGTTCCCTTTCCATTTCATTCTCTTTCCATAAAATTCTCTTTCCTTGACCATTTTATCTATCTCTTTGTGCGGTAAAATCCTTCTCTTTTATCTCAGCTCTATACATCCTTTGTATTACTCTTGGCCCTGAGTACAGAGGCCGAGTACTCTCAGGCATGCACATTCAGTACCCTTTTTCGCTACAAGTCTAAACATGCGCTGCACAGTAGTACATGTAAACCTCCACACTTCTTTGGGTTAGAGGAACACAAAGGTAAAGTTATCAGGATCCCTCAGGAATGGAGTGAACGCTCGCAGCTTTAGAGCTCGCTTTGACTTGCACGCGCCTGCTCGTGTAGCACAGTTGTCGAATTTCCCTGGTCACACATCTCACTGAAAATGGGAAAACTATATATATAAGCCTGGGTAGGGAATTCAATATAATAGGCCGGAAGGCATCGTGAGCTGGATCTGAGTTTCGAAAACATACTCAAGGGATCACATCCTCGAGGGTTATAAATCCAAAATATGATCAGCTAAATGGCCCATGTAGAATGGAAACGATAAACTCACAACTCGGTACTTCCTCTTTCTTGTTCTAAGCAAAACACAATAGAATGAGATAATAAATTAAGAGCGAGTCCTAAACGGACATGGTAGAAACTCCGATCGTGGTTGCACACCTATGCGGCAAGCTCCTACTCTGTACCTACACATTAAATATAGAAGTTAACGCTCGTTAACTGAATGATGCATTAACTTAACATAAACATCACACATACAATAGTATCATTATCTAACAGTCAAACAATCATTAGTGTAAAAATAACTCTAACTCATCCTATTCATACCAATTTTATTATATTTTTCTAACTTACATTGTAGTTAGTTAGCATACTCAAATTTACTTTACTTAATTATATAACTATTAATCATTCATTATGAATCAAATCGTGCAAATCAACACTTCAACCATAATGAGGCATTCGTTACAACAATTAATCAATCCTAGCATGTTGTGCTAATAAATATCAATTTTAAATAATTAAATCGAATAAAATTCTATACCTAATCGTCAGTCACACGACAATGGTGACAAGGTTGTGACCGGCTTGAGTGAGGATTGGGGGGAAGAGGGAAGGAAGAAAAAGAAGAAGGAAGTTGGGTGAGAAGGTTGAATGGTGACAGTGTCAAAAGTGTGGAATATATAGATGTGAGGGTGAGAAAAATAAATGGTCGGGTGAGAAAAACGAATAGCCAATGAGAAAGACGAATGGTTGTCTCGTAATTAAAATTTGATTCGACTCTGAGTCGAGTCAAAAATAATATTAACTCGTTATAATTCTAAAAATCCTGTGAAGAGGAAAACAAATCCCATAAAATATAATACACATCAATAGCATGCTCTATAACTAATAACCCTCCAAACTGCCCGTAACGCGTCCTAATACGTTATTTGGAATAAAAATAATTTTACGATTTAATTAAAATAAATAAAGAAAAATCTGGCATACTCTCATATATTTTGATAACTCATTCTACTACTGTCTTACTGACGTTATCATCATATACTTAGGCACACATGACTCTCATAGTTCATAACACAAAATCGGTATCAGCTCGGTATGGATGTTTTGAAATTGACCCAACTAAAAATAATGGTCGAACTAACTGGTTCAGACTATAAAACCCTGACTCAAATCACAAGTTTACAATTTTAATTAATTTCACAAGGAATAAATGATAAAAGACTTAATTAATAAAAAATTTAATATTCACACGGTTGGATTGGGTGATGATGACATTTCATTTCGCTTCACTGTGGCCAACGAAATCTGTCCCATTCTAAATCTTTTAAGTTCCAGATCTTAATTCACCTTGGCGATTTAATCATTGAGTTACCAACCAATTAGATCAAATTACTTTAATAATAATTTAGATATTGTGCTATTTTACAGTATGATAGCATATATTAAGCTTGGATCCTCTGACACATTGATATCTTTTGACATCTCAGTTATGTGGATTTGAGCCCAGTTGATGTTCCTAATATACCAACAATACACTTATGACTTCAGCACATGCTTTATTAACTAGTTCAAATTATTTCACGATATTATAATTTAGGTATGAACACAATTACCAGGTCAGAATAGTTGCATGTTTATTTGATTTCTTGTTGCTTGTCATGCATCCTTACTATATCTAGGATTGTTTATACATTGCACGCATTCATCACACAAGATCATGTAGTTGTCCGCATCACTAGGTCGCTCGGAGTTGAACTTGACACACTAAGACAAGGAGCTCTTCTTAGGTCCGTTAGAACTCTCTTCTCCTTGATCTTCTGCTTGGCTTATGTAATTTGATTTACATCGTAGAACATAGTGAGTGACAGTTTATTGGATCCCACTATGTACGGGTGATTTAATCGATCTTCTAGATTAATCAAACCTCAAGGATGAGATCCCTTGATGAGATTTAGAAAGTTATAAGATCCAGTTCAAAGCTACACTTTAGGGTTATTTGAAATGTTCATGCCCAGTACATGTATAATGTTTTCGGATTTTGATTTTCACGCGAGATAGATGGGATGCGTAAGGTTACTGATGGGTCCAGTCGGTGCCCACCTATGGTGCTCGGTGACAGCCTAATAACATATATGATATCAACTTACAACATGCTAGCAGCGTGTATTTCGGCATGTACACCTCTGTCGAGTATATCCAAACTGTGTAGTGTTGTAGTGATTATCAACTAGGCCCTATTGGTTATATTACCTACATGTTACCGTGAGTTATTATCTGGTACATATGTAAGGTTACCAGTGATTCTGATTCTGATTAGGCCCTATTAGCCACTTGCTTATGATCCATATGTTATAGAGAAGTACTCTTTGAATTCAAGTTCTCGTGGATAATGATTTTATCCATTCATCAATATTGATATTTTTCCCTATTAGATATTTGGAACTCAGTGACACTTGTTGCTGACACATTTTTTTTTATATTATGTAGGTGAGCAGGTTTGGCATTAACAGGTCTGGTTGTGTAGATCGCGTGAACACTTGTGGATAACGGGTTGACATTTGGCGTTGTGGGGTTTTGGTATGTTGTGTTGTGTCCCTTGAGGACTTCTGCTATGTCTAATATGTATAGCATGTTTGCATTGAAGTTTTGAGACTATGGATCACGTGGTAATGTTGTGGGCATGTGGTCTTGAGACTTATTATGAGATGCCTCAACTTAGTCCCACATTTAATACCTACATGGGTAAGATCATATTTATAAGTAAGAATTAACTATAGATCTTCAACTTGGTTAACCACTTTTAAAGAAATGACTTAGGCACATTAGTTTGCACTAATTGGGTCGTTTCATTACAGATGGTATCAGAGCTAACCTGGTTTTTATATTAGATGGTAAGTTTGATTGAGGACATTAGCTAGTTTGCTGGTCACTGGCCAAAGAAAAACGTGGCATGTGGCTAGTGACATGCCAAATGTAGAAATTTTCACGACGAAATTTCCTAAGGTGGTTAGATTATGAGATCCTTCAACTTATTCTCACATCTAATATCTACTGAGATAAGATCCTCTTTATAAGTGAGAGTGGAGTATAAATCTTTAACTTTGTTAACCACTTTTGAGGAGATGACTTAGGCACATTACGATGCACTTTGGGTTGGGTTGTTACACTTGTGTTGTGACCTATGCCAGCTTGTGCCCAGTAATATGATACCATGATAGTTTGCTAGCTTTTGTTTACCTAACTATATTTTCTATGTTTTACAGATGAAATACTCTAGGGTATACATGTCTAACTTATTTTGTGTAGATTTCTCCAAACCCTATAGTCCTAGAACTAATAGTTAAATAATTCAAGTATACAAAACTATGTTACTTGTATAGGTATATGGAGTGAAAAAGGAACATGGGCTAAAAGAGCTTATGTGATTTGTGATTGCATAAGAAGGGCCTATGTAAAGACCAAGCAGGCCCACAATTATATGAATGTGAAATTTATGCTAAATATAATGTAAATGATTTGAAAATGTAGCGTAACACCTTAGAGATGTTTCTATGAATGATATGTGATATTATGAAACATTCATAGATTATTTTGTAATTGAATGATAATTATATAAGTTGTCAAAATTTTCCACTATCATATTTACAAGGGAAACTTTGCCAGATGTTCTCTAGAAACGTAGTCTTCTTTGTAAATTCCACTTATCTATGATATCCTATTTGCAAAAGTGAAGCCCTAGGTGTATTGCATGCATTTGGTGTTGTCTATGCATTAGTTTTCTTGGGGTTCTGTCTTTTGATGCCTTGAGTGGTTATATCTTTCTTGTGTCAATTTTTTATTTTAATGAGTTATGAATTAGCATTCCAAAATTTATTAATTTGATTTGTTTGCTCTACGGGCTGAATCGGGGTATTACAAACACTACTATTCTTCACCAGGTTTAAGATGACCATGGGAAATTTCATCTTACTGAGTGCGAGAAGAATATTCAGATTCTTCAAGAATGACCATTACGCTGTGGTGAGCACACCCCTATTCCTTGACGTCATTTTGATATTGAGACTGAAACTTTAGTCCTTCAAGGGGAAGATGAAATGGTTCAATTTCCTTACAGTAAGCATTGTCTAACCTTGCTAGTAATAAGTGGAAAACAACAATGGAAGAGAAAATGAAGTCAATGAATGTTAACAAAAAAGTTTGAACATTGGTTAATCTTCCTCAGGGACGTAAGGTTATTGGCAATTAATGAGTTTTAAATCTCAAAAGAAAGGTTGATGGCTCACTTGAAAGATCTAAAACCTACCCAGCTATCAATGGTTACCCTCAGCAGGAAGGTATTGACTATGAAGAAACTTTTTCTCGAGCAGTTTGATTTACCAAAATTTGTCTTTCATTATCTGTTGTAGAATTACATCAAGTGGACGTTAAAACCACATTTTAGAATGGTGAGTTGAATGAAGACGTTTATATGCAACAACCAACATGGTTTGTTGTGCCAGGCTAAGAGAATGAGGTGTACAAACTCCAACATTTAATCTATAGCCTGGAACAATTTTCTAGACAGTGGAATTTGTATTTGACAAAGATATATTTTTTTATAGTTTCACAGTGATTCCGAAGGATCATTATGTCTACATAAAATATTCAGAGAATTTTTTTGTAATTCTATCTCTATATGTGGATGATATTTTGCTAATCGGTAATAATAAGGAGTATCTACTTTTCATTAAAGAAAGATTTCTTCCAATTTTGAAGTAAAAAACATGAGCAAAACTGAATTTATTTTTAAAGTTAAAATTCAGTATAATTGTTCAAAGTGATTGTTATCTTTTGCACAAGAATCATACATTAAGAAGGTTCTTAAACAATTTAACATCTTAGATATACCCTAGTAGCAAAAGGCGAATACCATAGAACATGCCCTTTGACTCCATAAGAGAATCAAAAGATGACTAGAATTCTACATGAAAGTGTCATTGGTAGCTTAATATATGCCCTAATATTCATTCAACGAGATATAGCCTATGATTAGGGGTGTAAACAAGTCGAGCCGAGCCGAGCAGGGGTGTGTTTGAATTTGGCTTGATATAAAACGAGCCAAGCCGAACTTTAATGTAAATGAACCGAGCTTTGATATAAACGAGTCGAGCTAAGCTTGTCCAAAATTTATGGTGTTTGGGCTTGGCTCGCTATGTTTTCGAGCAGAGCTTAAGCCGAGCTCAAGCCAAGCTCGAGCCAAGCGAATATTTGTGCTTGGTTTGTACTCAACTTATATAGGATCAAAATTTTCTTTTCAACACTATATAAGTTCAATGTGACCTCAATAGTATTTACGAGCTGAGTCAAGCCGAATATTTTTTCGAGTTTGAACACATCAAGTTCGAGTTTCGAACCAAGCCGAGCCGAACAATCCTTAGCTCAAGCTCTATTCGTTGTTCAACGAGCTTATCTATTTCGAGCCGAGTAATTTTTTGAGCACAAAATTAATGAGCGCGAGCCGAGCCGAACCAAGCCGAACGCAAAAAGCTTGCAAGAAGGCTTGGCTCGTTTACACCCCTACCTATGATGTGGGTCTAGTGAGCAGATATCAATCAAATCCAAGTCTAGTACATTGGAAAGTTGTGAAATGGGTCTTTAGATATCTCAAGGGTACTATACATTATTATCTATCATACATAGGTGAAGGCTTGGAGCTGATTAGCTGCACTGATGTTGACTAGGCTAGCAATTTGAAGCATTGCAAATCTGCTTCTGCATATGTTTTCTTCCAAAATGGTTGTACTATTTCACGGGCAAGCAAGAGGCAATCATGTGTTGGTTTATTAATGATAGAGGCAGAATTAATTGTTGTTGCCAATGCTGTGCAAGAGGTTGTTTCGTTGAGACACGTTCTACATCATTTGGAGTTACAATTTTATTTTTCTTGTGACTATCTGTCGTGATAATCAAGCCGCCATAGTGTACACAAAGGATCACAAATATTATAACAAAACCCAACACATTGATATCATGTTTAACTTCATCAAAAACATAGTACAAGAGAATGAAGTGAACTTGAAATACATCACTACACATCAGATGATTGCTAACCCACTTACAAAATCTATTACTGTTGATGTGTATAACTCTCATGTTTGAGTCATAGGATTTTATTCCTATATATTATGTATTTCATTAGACTTTATTATATTTTCTGTTATTTATGATAGAGATTTATATTTCACTTCATTGCAATTATATGAACACACTGGAATAGTGTGTATAATAGGATAATGACTCTCTTACCGAATATTCACCTCTATTTCTAGAGAACAATGAGAGGTAATACATCAGTACTTCATGTCATGTATGTTATGTTGACGTAGATCAAGATGAGACCGTTTTTTATAATGGTCGGTATGGTACCCACCACCGTATATCCCAAAGATAGCCAGATGTGAGACTTAAGATAGATACAACATTGATGCAACTATACTAAGTGTCTCAAGTCAGTTAATACTAAGCAATGATTAGATTAAGATTTATATGATGTTGTTTATAGACAAACACTCTTTATGAGTAATACTCTTCTTAAGTAATACTCTTTTTTAATATAAAATTGCCAAAACCTCAACTTAGTCTTACATTTAATACTTCCTGGTGTAAGATTTGGTTAGTAATAGGATGAATTATAGACTTTCAACTTCGGTTAACTACTTTTGAAGAAATGACTTGAACTCAATAGTTTATATTTTGGATTGGGTCGTTATAAATGGTATCAAAGTAACTTGGTTCGGTATAGATGGTGGGCTGGATTAGAAACGTTGTCTATGATGTTGGTTACGAGCCAAAGAAGATTGTCGACCAGGGCTATCGACGGGCCAAGTGTAGAAATTTTAATAGTGAAATTTTATAAGGTGGGTGGATTGTGATAACTTCAACTTAGTCTCACATCTATTACCTCATAGTATAAGATTTGGCTTATTAGTATAAATGGATTATAGATTTTAATTTCATTTAACTACTTTTGAAGAAATGACTTAGGAGGCTTATTAGTATGCACTTTGAAATGGGTCATTACAAGAATTCTCCATAACATGTGATTCATTCTGTATGCATTTTTTCGACGATGGGGATAGAGGGAGAATGTTCTACTATGGGGATAGAGGGAGAATGTTCTATGTTTCCCCACTGAGGGAATCCTCGAATCAATATTTATTTCCTTATACCCTTATACTTTTAATTATATTTGAGATAATAAAATTATGTAACTTTTTTAACTTGCTACATTTAATCATGAGTAATTCTGTGATTTCAGTCATCAAAAAATGAGTGCGAAAGAAAAATTATGAGTAAATTTCACATACAAGGGATATTAAAACTTCATTAATAGTATAGAGGATAACGAGTACTTGAAAGCTCTTATATTATCCCTAATAAGTGCATAGTGGTAACTTTATTGTGGTAGTCTTCTCACAGATCACACGATCTCTTTTTCGTATGATCAAATATCGAAAACACAGTCACACATTTCATGTGCAAGTGGGAGAATTTGCAATGCACTCATGTGTTGGTGACACGTTACTCATTATATTGTGTGAGTGGGAGATGAAACTACATGGAAAATCGTAAAGACATAATGTTATTCTAAGAGGTACGAAGAATTTGAAAAGAATTGTTGAAGACGAGGAGTATTCAGTATTTGGCCCTTCGTATCTACGTGGTTAACTGTATCTTGTACATGTGTAATGGTGCGAGAAAAAAAAGTGAGATCATTTTCTGAAGTGTAATTGAAAGAGCTAAAGAGAGATTATTTTCTGAAGAGTGTGTTATTGAGTTTCACTGTGAGGTTTTGCAATGAGGCTTTCCCTCTCTCTCTTAGTGGAGGGAGAGCCTCTCCTCACAAAGTATGGGTCTACCCAATCATAGTTTGTTCTTTGGTTGGAAGTTATGATTATTCCTAATTAGAGTGTGTTCCAATTAAAGGTTGAGTGTTCCTAATTGGAGTGTGTTCCAGTTAGAGGTTGAGTGTTTCCAATTGCATGTGCATCCCAGTTGGAGGTTATGGATGTTATCGTCTAATCTAGATGATGAACATGATGTGCGGGCTTTGTCCGATATGTGTGCCCATTATTTAATTATATTGGATGGTTTGTGGTTTCCCTTTTATTTTAGAGGTTCCATGTTAAATGTGTGTGTGTGTCATATATCATTCATCTTTTCTGGTTTGCTTTGTCAAAATATACAATATAGTGTTTGAAAATTTTGTGTGTTAAAATCCCAACATTAAGTACCTCTTGACAGAGTGAAGAAGAGAGGAAGAAAATAAGATGCGAAGAAGATCGCAGGTTTGGTTGAAAGGAAAAGTTGAAAGAAACGAGAGGGGAAAGATAAGAACATTATAGAAAATCTCGTCCATCTCGCCTGTAATCCTTTTTAAAAAGAAAAAAAAATTACCCTTTTTTATCGACAACATTTGTCAGAGTTTCCCAAACACCTATTCTTGTCTATTAGGTTCTTATTATTTATTTTGAAAAAAATGCTCAAAATAATGTAAACAAAGACCCTATAAAATTTTATATAAAGTTTTCTATTGAAATTGAAACGGTACGTCCTCTTTATTCCCATTCCTAATCTCAAAGACGACGCTTACTAAGCTATAGATGAAAAACAAAAAGAATGAATGAAAACTATTGCAAGCTCTCCGTGTAAGGCTATCTATTTATACTCGCTTTAAATTATGTGTGCACTGCAGTTCTTATGAGAAAATATTATGTTTATTTTTCAATTTTAGCATTTAATTTAAAAGCAGAAAATGATACGTTAAGGGATACTATTTAGGGCTTAATGTCTCACCGCATATATCCAGCCATTTTCCATGTTCACAGACATCATATGCTTTAAACACTCAAACTCATGATTTTATTATATTGTGGCCTACTATATATTTACGTGTCAATTTAACGTGTCATTTTTTTAGAAGAAAATTACATCTATTGCAGGACCTAAAGAGCAAACATTAGGCATGAATATATACGAATTCAAATTTTCGATAATGGACAAATTAAATTTGACTCTCGACAATGGGCTTTTATCATGAAATTAATGAGAAAGCGAATAAAATATTTTTGGGTCTGGCGGGTATATACGGGCTTGTTAATAGAGATGGGCCAATGATCCATAACAAGGATCGAAGCAATTGATGGCAATGGGCTAGATCGGTCTGGCATCCGGTCCGGCCCGATGGGGGAAGGTCAGCAATAAAACGGTGCTGGACCCGTTTAATTAGGAGTGCCAATTGAGTGAGTGGAGTCAATTTCAACTATATTCAAATTTAACTCATTTATTTCGAGTTTAAGTTGAACTCAAAAGGCTTTGAATTGAGTCGAGTTGGAGTCGAACACGAAAAACTCATGCATTCATATATAATCTTATTTTGTATAATTTGAGATAAAATTAAGAGCCCTATATACGTGAGTTATACCTCAGAGATACACTTTTTATTTTGATCAATTTACCAGGTCCCACAATTTAAAAATTACATAGATAAATAAAACAATAAATAATAAGGATCTAATATTCCTATTTCTTTTATCTTAATTATCAAAATAATTATAATAAAAATTAATTTTAAAATATCTATGAACTTGTGCATCTTCTAAAAATTCAAAAATAAATCATAATGATGTAAAAAAAATAAAATTTTATCAACCACCTACTTATGCACCTTATTTTTAATATATATAAATATTATTTTGTAAAACCCACTAAAAATAATTCAAATTAAATAAAATCTATAAGAGGTGTAACTCACATAAATTTTTTCCATAAAGTAATTATAAAAATTAAAATATTTTAATTTTGAATTAGTTATTTGCCAAATTGTTTGTTCAGGAACAAAGTCATTCTATTATCATGTAAAACAATTATTGCAATAAAATTACATCTATTTATTTTTACATTGACCATATAAAAATATATAAATTATTGTATCTAATATAAACTATCGAACTTAAACTCAAGTTGATCAGAACAAAAGTGTACTGGTGCTCGTTTGATTTGGATTGAGCTTTTACTAGAGCAAAATCAAGCTTAAAATCATATGAATTTGAATTTGAATTTGATCGAGCACTTACACCTCTACAATTAATACATTTGAATGAGATGATAGATTTTGATTTTATTGATAAATTTTAATTAAATATAGAGATGAATTAATAATGATTAGTATATTATTTTATTTTTTTATTTTAATCTATTGAATCTCTTTTTATGAAAGTGTGATTTTAGTTCCTATTTTATTGAAAGGAGTTGAAAAATTGGTCTACCATAAAAATAAAAGCAAAGGGTGGGCCGGGTAGCAAAGTCACTATATTAAAAAATTTTCACAAATATTATATTAATTTTTTAAAAAATTTATTTTTTCAAGGAAAATGAATTTAATTTTCTATATCGAAGTAGCCAAAGACCTATTTGATGCATGAGATACATTTGAAACTTAATAATAATATATATTAAGAATATACAATTTATTGCATAAAATATTACTTTATTATATTTAAATAAAAATTATAAACATTTATTTAATTTTAACAAAAATATAGTTGTAAACAATACTAAAAGTAATATTAATTTTAATAAGTTAAAAATTTTATTAATTAAATGGAATTTATTTTCTAAAAGATTTTTATTTTGGATAAAATTATAATCTAAAATTTTTCTTAATAATAAATAGCCATAAATAAATAAATAAATAAAATCTATAAAAAAATAAATTAAGCATGTATTGTTAAGTAATTAAAAATTTTAATTCAGGTAGTATAATTATAAATATATGAAAATTTATCAATTTTTTTAAAATTCTTAATTTTTGTAGAATAATAATCCAACACTTTATTACTAAATAATAATAATAATACTACTACTACTAATAATAATAATTATTATTATTATTATTTTTAAATAAGTATTAATAAACCCATAAAATTATTATGTAAACAGAACCAATGACAAGGAAAGAAAGAAAGGCTGAAACATGATAAGAGTAAAAAAAAAAACCCAACACGTTAATGTGAAGGGGTTGAAATACATAAAAGGAATTAGAATATACATAGCTTATTATTATAACGAACGTCGTTAATACATGTCTTTGAGGCATCTCCTGGATTTCTCTTGAAATTTCTGGTAAAAATAAATTACTTTTGCGATTTCAATAATATTTGAGAATGTTCTAACCGATTGGGAAAGATTTCTTCACTACTCTCACCCGTGAAGAAGTGTTTAGTTTGTGGTTCTCAGGAGTACTTTGTTGTGTAGGCTCTAGGTCGTGAGAATGATAATATTACTCAAAAACATTTTTTTTGGCATGTCTTGAGCGGTAAATCTTGACTTTGCTATCTCTTTCGTAGACTATAAATTGACAGTGAAAATGTCTACAAATTCCCTCTCAATTTTTTACTCAGTTTTATATAAATTTTGCAACAATAGGAACTTAGGGTCAACCAATCCTACTTCTGGATAACATAACATGATAAACTAGTATCATAATATCATACATATCTAGCTGTAAAAAGTCATCTTATTTAATGATTTATCGGTTTGTCAACCATTCTAAATTAAATAGAACAAAAATAGTGATGACTTTCTTCACCGTATAAAAAAATGGTTAAAAATTCGGTTAATTTAACCGAATTGACGTTAAATATAAACAGTGTTGACCAAAATTCTACCATAATAAATTTATTGATTTAGCTGAGTATTATTTAATTATTTTGTATTAAATTATAATACTTATTTTTACCTTAACATTAATCTTAAAATTTTTAATTATCAAAATATCAATTTGATAAATTTATTTAATTTAAATTATTTATTTACTAATTCCATAATTAAGATAGTTTGGATGGTTGGAATATTTTAAATTTTGTGAATGAAAAAGTATTTTAGATAACTTAATTTTTAACCAGCTTAATATGTGGTTTATGATATATAATTTTTAACTAATTTAACCATATTTTAACTGTTTAATCGATAATAAAGTGGTGAAAACATGGTTATGATAGTCTTATAAACTTGGTTAATAACTTGGTTTTGATAAAGAAATTTAAAATAGTAAATAGGTATAGTAACACTAGTGACTTAACTGTGAGATCCCTTAATTTAGTCTGGCATCTAATACATACTGGGAGAAGATCTTATTCATTAATAGAAATGTACTATAGATCTTTTTAATTTTGGTTAACCATTTTAAAGTATGACTTAGGCTTAGTACGTTGCACTTTGGGTTTGGCCATTGCAAATGGTACAAGAGCAACCTAGTTCCGTGTTAGATGGTGGGATAGAATAAGGACGTTGGCTAGGCTCTCTGTCAGTGGCCATGAAAGATCGTGGGTCACGGGCCATGGAAGGTTGTGGGTCACAGGCCATGGAAGGTCGTGGGTTGGGGCTAGCAACGGGTTCGGGGACGAAATTTTCTAAGATGGGTGGATTGTAAAATCCCTCATCTTAGACCTACATCTAATACCTACTAGGAGAAAATCGTATTTATAAGTATGAATGGATATAGATCTTTAACTTAGGTTAACTACTTTAAAGAAGTAACTTAGGCCCATTACGTTGCACTTTGGGCCAGGTCATTACAAATGGTTCCATGTTAGATGATGGGCTGGACTATGGACGTTGCTTATGCTCTCGGTCACGGGCCATAGAAGGTCGTGGGTTGGGGCTAGCAACGGGACAAGTATAAAAATTTTAGAAACGAAATTTTCTAAGATGGGTGGATTGTGAGATCCCTCAACTTAGTCCCACATCTAATACCTAATGGGTGAAGATTTTATTTATAAGTGAGAATAGACTATAGATCTTTAACTTAGGTTAAATATTTTAAAGAAATAACTTAAGTCTATTACGTTGCACTTTGGGTCAGGTCGTTACAAACCGACCTATTTATGGTCCCAAAACACAAACCAAATTAGCTAAAATTGTGCCCATAGTTCAAGAGGTGCACATGTATCATGCCAAGGAATGCTTGAGCCTATAATGTTGAGCTTAAAAGGGACTTACAATATGTATCATAGGTCCTTTTTAATCTAAAAGTTAGTTAAAAGAATAAGATTTTTTTATTAACCTATATGTAAGTCATCAACCTCATCTAGTTCTATTTGAGAATAATCTAATAATTTTTCCTTCACACATCACACAAATAGGAACTTACATATCATCATCTGATAATCTCCCCTTAACAAGAGATGAAACCCTATTCTCATTAACAACATTAGAAGGAACTCGGGAAGGCTTTCACAATCAATGGGAAAATAATGAGGCGGCAGGGGGGATGCGGGTTAGTGGGGTTAGTAAAACTGTGAATTTAATTTACATTGTTAAAGTAAATTGAAAACATAGTATTTTATTGTTAATATATTATGAATGAAATTACATTTGTTAGTGAGTTTAAGTTGTAAATCTAATGTAAATCTTTTTTATACTTTATTTTTTAGACGCACAAGCCTATGAATTATATTTACATTAATAGGGGGTGTGTAATCTGATCAACGGGCTTGTAGTATTTTTTAAGATGGATTGTGAATCTTATAAAAGTTGTGTGAATATGATTTACACTTAAAAAAACTCATCTCCTTAACCTATTAATGTAAATTTACAACCCAAATTTAGGTACAATTGAGAGTGCAGGTTTCACTAACTGCCTTTAAGGTTCCACAATTGGGTAAACACTAAGACCAACCCCTTAACAAGAGATGAACCTGTGAAGGCTTCCAAAATTAGCATGGAAAAACACTAAGGTCAACCATGACTTTAATATTATTGTTGGGCCCAAAAAGGGCTTGTAATAAGTATCATGTGCTTTACTTAGTCTAAAAACTATCTCTGTGATTAAGGTTTTTTTATTTATCTATATATAAGTCATCAACTTTATCCTTGATTTGGAAATTACCCACCAAATAAGACCTTCTCAATTGCTTGCTTTGTCATTATTGACAGTTATTGTTAAGCTACAAACATGCATAAGTTCTACACAAGCCCTCCAGCAAATATATAATTCTTATAAGTGATACCAATTTATGAGTACATCTAAAAACTTGGCAGTATGATCTACGTACACTCGTTTCAAACATTAATTACCCTTGGACAAACTATCTCCATGATCATGTGCTTCTCTGAAAATAAACTTGTGTAAAGATTTATCGATTAGACTAGCAAATAAACACCTCCTCCAAACAATGCCACCTTCCTTCTATACGTGTAATATAGAAGATAAGAGAGAACTAAACATTTCTATGTTGTCTTTGAGGCAATACGAATCTTGGCCACCAGCCTGCATTGAATGCGCCTGGGAGTTGTTCATGTTTTTGGCCTTCCAAGTTAGAGAAAGATGTCTGTTTCTTATCTTGTTTATTGATCCCTCTTGTGCTTAGGGCTGGAACTACGCACTGGGAAACTTAAAAACACATATAAAACCTCTGCTACACTCTCAACCCTTATCATTTTAAGTGCTTGTGAAGAAAACCCAACATGAAAACCAGGATAAGTATGCTGTTTTCACCTCGGAGGAGGAAATGGAAGAGAATAGAAACATGTGAGGGTCATTTATTGCCCAAAGACTTGGGCACTACAACTTGAGTTTTCAATACGTCCTCCTAGAAATTGGGTCGCATTCAATTTGCGTTAGACCCTAGTCTGATGTCGGATCTCGTTTAAATTTGTTTCTAACCACCATTGTCTTATATGCAGTATACCATGAGTTCTCAGTTCTCCCACTCTCGCTTCTCTATTCTAAAACATTTATATATGCTCTGCAAATGATATTTCTTAGACAAGTATGTGTGTGATTCACTTTAATGTCCATGTGAGTGAATGTATTCACCACTGTAAAACTTAAACGTTTGATGATCTTAAATTATTTTTGTTTTAGCTTTATAATTATGGTTGTCCAGAGAAAAGTCTCATCAGCTTTGCTTTGTAATTACTCCAATATGTAAGAGCTGCTAGCGTCCTATCTGTCTGTTGCTTAAAGAATTTGTGTTGACTCCTAGTGAGCATCTTGATCTCAGACAGATGAGTTTTCATGTGCTGAAATTCTTTCCAAGAATTCAAAATCGGTAAATTAATACTTGACTTAGATATTTACAGTACGTGTTGATATCTATAATAAGTGTAGCACAGTGCTATGCATGTTGAACTTCTAAATGACAAATTATTTAAGTCAGAGGACTGACTCCTCCAAGTGTGAGAGGAAGGATACAAGAACATTGCAACATTAATGAACTTTATAACTAGTGAATAGTATTGCTTGTTAACTAAATTCGATTAGGGGTCGAGTGATGGCGATGGGGAAGATAATAGAAGAGTAGGCTAAGGGACAAGGTTAAAAATGGTACGCAACTCCTAACCCAAGGGAGTAGGAGATAGGTTCAACGTGAATGTTTGCTACTTTTTTATATCAAAATCATGCCAACTTGATTTGTCGAATGCTCTTAGACATGTCTTCTAATCAAAATAGGAAGAAGATGGTTCATAATCAACTTAGCTACTGATGAATTAATGAATGACAGAAGTATTCAAGTTTATAAAAACTGTACCTACAAATCAAGCTTCAAGTTTTGGCACATGTAGCTAGGAAGCTTGGCAATATAGAAACATTGTACTAGTCATGCCAGTGCAAACAATGCACAGATCTTCTATGGAGTAAGAAGTCTAATGTAGGCCACACTCACCTATATAAATAAGATTCAACCAGCTTCTCCTCGTCTTCCTACTTTTCATTTTCTTCCCAGCAAGCTTCTCCACTTCCTCTTGTCTTCCTCGCTCACTCTCTCTGCCCAAAATTTTTCTTGTCTCTTAATAGAGTTTCCGATCAAGCCTAGCTTATTCCAATATGGGAGGGAACTCACCTTGTGCATCATGCAAATTGCTAAGGCGCCGGTGTACCAAAGAATGCATCTTCGCCCCTTACTTCCCACCCGATGACCCTCACAAATTTGCAATGGTCCACAAGGTTTTTGGGGCTAGCAACGTGAGCAAAATGTTGCAGGTTTCAATCTCAGCCCATTTCCTTTTAACAAGTATCTGGATTAAATCTTTATAATTCCTCATGCTTAATTGTATAACAATGATTTCAATATTGCAGGAACTTCCTGTCCATCAGAGGGCGGATGCAGTGAGCAGCCTTGTCTACGAAGCAAATGCAAGGCTTAGAGACCCAGTTTATGGGTGCGTTGGTGCAATATCTTATCTTCAAAACCAAGTTTCCCAGTTGCAAATGCAGCTAGCTGTGGCCCAAGCTGAGATACTTTGCATTCAGATGCACCAAGACCCTCCCTTGCCCACAAACAACCAGATGGTTCTGGATGAGAAAGCTGTCACGATGTCGGCCAACTTCAACAGTCTTCCGCAGTACATGAACATGGCCTCTTCTAGCAATGTAATGCAAGACAATAATTTCAAGAGAGAGTCTCTCTGGACTTGATTATTGCATTATTAATCTAAAACCAAGTTATTATCATATATATATATTTAGATGGTCCTTTTTAATTTCCTTTTTGATTAATCGGCAGATTTTCAAAGCTTGGCCATGGTCAGATACATTCGTATAGCATGATTATCATATATATGTCAACCTAGAGTGAGAAATGGAGTAAACAGGATTTCTCAATGACTTGCGTTACAAACAAGCGTTACCCTACCATTAATGGTCTCTTGGAATTGACGCTCTCGAGCTAGCTTTCCCCTCTCAACACATAATTAATTTCAACAAATATATTATATATCTACAGTGCATGCTCTTTCTTCTCAACTCCCTGTTGAGTTGCCCACATGGTGGGGAATTAACATACAGCAAAAAATTTGAATCCCAGATGATGTAAGTAGTATAGTGTGAGGATGCCAGTATTGTACATATATATAAGGTTTAATTTCTAACAAAGGCTGGTCACGAGCAACCTAACTTATAAGATTCCTTGTTTAGTTTTTTATTTCAGCCATGCAAAATTTATCAAGTCAAAGTTCAATTCCCTTGTACTCTTTCTTTCATACATATATGTATATCTCATTGTGTATTGATAGGAGCTTCTTCGTGTTTTTTTAATTTCTCCGTTAGTTTGTCATTGGCACCCTTCAAGCGTGGTCCCCTACTAAGGAATGACTACATATTGAATCTTTGATGACCCATTTGATTATTTGTTTTTGGTTGCTATATATAAACTTGAGGAAGTGAATGGCCTTGTTTGAACCATTAGAATATATTATGTTGAAGATCTTCCCTTACCAGAATCCTGAACATGCTCGCCTTTCATGAGAAACATGACCCAGAAGTTGCTTTCATAAAAAAGATAAAAAAAATGGAAGTTTTCTTTCATTAGTTTTAGAACAGCCTTGTTCTTGATTGCATGTAGTTCGAAGAGTGTGGAGACGCCCATTGTTTTGATCGAAGAAGTTCTTCTAGTGGTTTCAGTGCAACAGCGAACCAATTATCATCAACGTCGAAACTATGACTGCATGTTGAATAAAAACCGCCTCTAGAACTAGATTAGTTTATATTTGCCCATAAACATATCATCATAATGCCAATAAAACATGGGTTTATGAACCTTAATTACTACGAATAGGATAAGTAGTCAAATTTAATTTTGATTTGGAATCCGATTACTACAGTCTAAAGAATTTTGTTTGTGCTTATCTCCATTATTGAAAATTTGAAACAAGGCAAAACACCACCATAATGTGTGGGATACAATAATCCATATTACATCAAATTAAACTTTTTAAATTTTTTTAATAAAATTTTTATAAATCGAGAATAAAGAAGCTAACAATACAAAAGCAAGATTAACATAGAACGACTACATTTAAAATAGTTCAAGAAGGTTACTTTTAAACAACATAAACTAAAAACAATGAGTGCAGAACCCATCTATTTTCATGGTTGTACCAATATTTTTTTTCCTTTTTGAAAAGTGCTAGGCAAGATGCCACATATCATTAGCGGTCCATGTTGAAGTTAGAGTCTAATTTTATAAATAAACCCTCCTTGAATACATAATAAAATAGATTATAATGATCTGATATCTTAGACAGACTTCAGTTTTAAAATAAAATATAATTAAATGAAAAAATAAATTAGAATAATTATATTTTGTATTTTTTCTTAGTTGAATCTCTTACATTTCATTAGAGTGCAACTTAATGGCCCCTTTTATTAATAAAGGCAGACGTATAAATCGGTAATAAAATGGGGATAAATTAGGAGTAAGATTAACATATAAAAATAACATTACAAATAGTTCAACAAGGCCTTCTTTAAAATAAAAAAAAACGGTGTGATACTTGGATTAGAAAAATAGATTGAAGGAATAGTACGTAGAAAAATTGATTGAAAGAATAGGAGGATAATACTTGAAAGATTTCAATGCAGAAAGTGATGATTAAATCAAAAGAGGCAAAATTTAAGGGCTAAACAACATAACATCATGTTTTTCTTTTTTCTTCCAATAAGTAGCAAGCACCTTACTGACAATGATGAGGAGAAGCCAGATAATCCTAAATAATTAGCAAATTTTAACAAGTGCCATCCTAAATAATTAGCAATTAATTAAATTGCTTATCATGTAATTTATTTGATTAAAATTCCACTAATTATAATATTTTTTATATTTTATTTAATTGATTTTTTACAAAAAAAATATAATTCTGATTTTTATTCATAGTGAGAAAATAGCAAAATTAAAATGTAATTATTTAATTTAGATTTGTGAAAGATAATATCATGTTTGGAACTGACTTTCTCGCTTAATAGGGTTATACTATACGTTTATTTAGACTTTTTTTTTGAAAATATAATAATACTTAAAACCTAAATATCATGTAGGAATCATAATAGTATTTCCCCGTTGTGCAACACACACATGCATAATATATATAAATAAAAAATTTGACAATAACTTTAAACTTCAAATTAAAAATACTTGAATTCAAACTTGGCTAAAATTATACTTAATTAGAATATGCAAATTTTTCATAATTAAAATTTATCATTTTATTGAGTTGGATTATTAATAACTCTATGGAAGAGATAATATTTTGATTTAATTTAAAATTGTTTCATTCGGCTGGAGTAGGTTTTTATATTATTTCTAGTGTGTATTAGGGATGTTTAATAGGATTGAATAAAGCCATGAAATTATTGCAAAAATGAAATTTAATTCTATTTATCCTATCTTAATTGCAAGGCCAAGTGATGTCCGAAATTAAGAGGACGTTATTGAAGAGTTACTTTGCCCTAATGAGCTGTGGACTGAAATGGGAAGTAACTAGAAAGAGACCTAAAGTGCGTTGGTGCGTGGAATTAAAGCTAAACAAGGAACGAGTGATGCGGAGGAAAGGATGGAAGCCGACATGGAGTTTTATAAATATGCATCCTTAGCAGAGATGAGACTTTTGTTAGAGACTTTTGCTGACAGACATTTCAGAGAAACCTTTGCAGAAGAAAGAGCAACGTTGAGGTGAAATTCGAGAGAAGGAAGAGCAGCAACACAAAAGGGAAAGCTCAATTCTAGAGTTTTCTTATTATCTTCTTCTTTTTTTCTTTTATATTAAATTCAGATGATATATGAAATGGATTTTATGGTGTTTATAATGATTTTTACGGG
The DNA here is from genome assembly GCA_032619315.1 of Piper longum. Lineage (NCBI taxonomy): Eukaryota > Viridiplantae > Streptophyta > Magnoliopsida > Piperales > Piperaceae > Piper > Piper longum. Next base: position 21,465 of record JAVDBV010000790.1, read on the forward strand.
GTGGGTGAATTCTATTTTCTATAATGTACAATGGATCTTAATGAAATATAATATAGCACTATTATTTTCCCCTCTTTATGGCTGTGAAAGGTTGATTATTCTATTTAGTTTTTAATGTAGTAAGAGCCTAGTTAAAAAAAAATTATTAAGAGAATAGAATAGTTTATAAGATTGAGGCAAACGTACACTTAATGTTGTAATTAGTCAAATAAAGAAGTTGTTTTTAATGTATCACATTGATTTCTCTTGGACATGCATGTAGTAATTAAAATAAAGTGGCTAACTGTAATAAGATACAATAGCCCATTATAATTACATATGTTTATTTGGTTATCAACATTAATAAAAGTATATAATTAGGTGAAACTATAATATGATGTTATAAAGTAGCTAAGTGATGTTAAAAATTCTAGATACTTGTTTAATTTAAAGAAGACCTTATATTACAGTTGTTGTATTTAGATTAGTTTAGCCTTAGCTGAGTAGATAATTGAAGTACTTGCCTCGATAGATTGTCGTGTTAGATTAGAAAAGGTTTACAATTAATTCTACTCTTGCTTAATAAAGCTAAATAATAATTGAAATAAGGTAGCGTAAAATATGAAAAATTATATAAATCATCGTAGAAACAATCCCATGTTCACTATTTTATTACTTGTTCGATATGTATATTTTAGCAACATTGAAATTAATAATTATTATGTTTGGTCAAATCATTTGAGGAAGGGGAATTCAAACTCTAAGAAGAGTATAAATATTTATAATTAAAATATATGAATTTTTAAAAAGAATAATAAAATATATATGAAGTAATAAGTATAAAATTGAATAGACTGAATTTTATAGCAAGTATATTTTAATAAATAAAAATTCTACTTTATTGAAAATATCTATATAAAAGCATGATATTATAATATAAAATAAACTTAATTAAAATTTGAATATAATTCATATATTAATAAAAAAATAATTTCAATTTGATAACAAGATAAAGTGATAATTAATTATAATTAATTTATAAAATAAAATTTTTCAAGAAATAATACTAATTTAAAACTATAATTAACATATAAAATTGTTTTTACGAAAAGGGTCATTTTAAACATTAATTACAAAAGCGGGATTACATTGGAAATAATTACATGGAAGGGGTCAACCAGATATGGATAGTTTTGGATTTTGGGATTGGGGTTTGAACCGTGCATTCATAGTGCATTTTTGCTCCAAAAATAAATGAAGTTATAATCTTTTACTCGAGATATAAGACAAGCATGTAACATCTATAATGAATCTACATCTTGTACAGTTTCTAAGATCAAACTATGCTTGTAAACAAGAAGCATATGTGAAAGCTGAGGGGAGGAGCCTCAATTTGAGCATCTCCAAAATCTTCTTCCAATGTAACTTTTTTAGATTAATAGTTTTACGACCAAATCTAAATTGCAAGATAATAGGTTAAGTATTTTTCAAAAGTAATCAAATGAAATTGAAAATTTATAATTCATTCGCACTTATAAATATAATATTACCCTAATAGGTATAACATGTGAGACTAAACCAAGAGATCTTATAATTCACACCCTTCAAGAAATATCATTTTCAAAAATCTTACATTTTGCCATTGTTAATCATAGCCCACGTCCTTCTTTAACTTGTGACTAATAGTTTAATAAACGTTCTTAGTCTAATCCATTATGTAATACAAGTTACTCTTATAAAGTTTGTAATGATTCAACTTAATAGGTAAATTAATGAACCTAAGTCATTTTTTTAAAAATAATTAATCATAGTTGAAGATATATAATCTATTTTTACTTATAAATAAGATCTTATCATAATAAATATTAAATATATGACTAAATTGATGGATCTAAGTGTAGGGTATGAAACACTTGTTTTTTTTCCAAAGTAGTTGCTAAATACATTTTGTCATTGCACGAAGAACTGGGGACGGAACATGTCAGATGTTTGCTCCTGGTATGGCGTCGTCTGTTCCAGCCCTGGCCATGGAGCTTCACGGTTGCGATGTCTTTGGCAGGCTACACTTTGGCGACCTCATGCCTCTCCAACACTTGTGCAACATTGGCTTCTCCCACAACATATTCTACAAAAGCATTTCGACCTTCAATATCAGCACGTCTTTCCCATGCAGCTTTCAATTTGTCGACTTGTCATTTAATTGGTTCCAAGAAGTGGAGAGCACTTTTCTAGACCATTGCAGAAACCTTTCAACTTTGGATGTCTAACCCAATTCCATCAACAAATTTCCAAAGCTAAAGATCGGCAGCAAACTGAAGAGTTTATATCTTTCTGTGAACATCATGGAGGACCATTTGCCAATATTTGAAAACCAGGAGTTCGCTGAACTGAACTCTTGGATCTGCGTTGGAACCAATTTAGTCGCTCCCTCGACCCCTCCGGAATTCCAGGTATGGCTAAATTCTTGATTTGAAGATTTTCCTAGAGCATATGTATCTTAATTCATTCAGGAAATTAATTTTCAGGACCGGTTCTTCGTGGCAATCTGGCTAAAACCTTCACACTATCCGAGTTGCCTCTCCTGGAAATTTTGTATCTATCTTCCAATCAGATTTCTAGCAAGATTCCAAACAACATTTGTGCCAATAATAGTAAGTTACGCTATTTGGATTTAGCAACATCATTTCTGGACCTATACCGAGAGAAATTGGTAACTGTAAACGCCTAGAAAATCTGAATATCGAGTTTAATCATCTGAGCTGCTCAATTCCTTCAACCCTATTCGAGCTGCCTCTTCTTTAATGGTTGGATCTTTCCACAGGCTATAACTAGAGAACATTTAATGGTTGGACCTCTTCTTTAATAGTCAGCTAACTGGAGAAATTCCACAGGCTATAACTAGAGATTACTCACATGTTGCATCTTTTTACCTGGATTTGAGATTCAACTCCTCGCACGGGATGGTTCCCACGAGGTTGACTGCTCTCCCAAGCATAGTTTGGTTTGAGTTATCGGACAACATTGATTTATGTGGATATCCACCAGTCCCTTGCTTTCCGATCATCAATGAGGAATCGGTTCATAGCAACAAAAATAAGAAATTAGTTATAATTACGCCGGTCCCTGCGCTTTTATGTCTATTAATATTTTTTTCAATAATTAATGATGGAATTGATTGTTTGACAACTAATGATGATATTAATTGGGTGATTGATTAAGCGCATCGTTTCATTCTACCCTCTGTAGAGATTTCTTCAATACCTATGTGACAGCTGATGTAGGTGTGGTGAAGATGGACAACAATTGGACTTCTAAAATTGTTGGTCATGGTAATGTACATATTGTGACCGATTCTGGTTGCAAGCTTGTTTTAAAAAATGTGTGTCATATTCTTGATTTAAGATTGAATTTGATGTCAACAGGTATGCTAGATGATGAGGGCTATGTTTTACAATTTTGATGTAGCTTATGGAAATTGGTAAAAGGTTCTCTAATAGTTGCTAAAGGGAAGAAGTGTGGTGATCTTTATAAGACTACATCTAATCTAGTTCACGAGGAGATTAATGTTACCTCTACTACTCTCACAGCTGATTTATGGCATAGAAAGTTGGGACATATGAGTGAAAAAGGGCTAGAATTTTTGAAGAAGAAGAACTATTTTTCACAACTTGATCAGACAACACTAAGCTTTTGTGATCATTTTTTGGCTGGAAAATAACGTAGGGTTTCTTTTGTATCAACTAGCAAAAGAAAGACACAAACACTTGAACTTGTACAATCTAATGTATGTGGTCCAGTGGAGATAAAGTCTTTTGGTGAATCCTCTTATTTTGTCATTTTTATTGATGATGTTTTAAGGAAGGTGCAGTGTTATTGTTTAAAGAATAAAAGTGATGTGTTTATACTTTCAAGTCGATTCATGTTCTTGTAGAGAGACAAACAGGGAAGACTTTGAAATGTTTGAGAAATGATAATAGATGTGAGTATTGTTCTAATGAGTTTCAGGTTTATTAAGACAAACATGACATTCAGTATGAGAAGATTGTTCCTTGTACTCCACAATTGAATGAAGTGGCTGAGAGAATGAACAGAACAATTCAAGAAAGGGTTAGGTGTATGCTTTCTATTGCAAAATTATGTAAAGAATTTTGGGCTAAAGCTATTTGTACTGCTTGTTATTTAATTAACAGGTCTCCTATACTTGCTTTAAATGGAGATGTTCTAAAAAAAGTTTGAATTGGTAGGAAGGTAACATACACTCATTTAAGGGTGTTTAGTTGTAAAGCCTTTGTACATATGCCAAAAGAACTAAAGTCTATGCTAGATGCTAAGACATTTGAATGCAGATTTCTGGGTTATGGGGATAAAGAGTTTGGTTTTAGACTTTGGGACCCTAAGGAAAAGAAAATTGTTCGAAGCCGGGATGTGGTGTTTTGAGAGAATCAGTTTCTAAAAAACTTTGGGAATGAAACAACTACCCAAAAGTGATACCCAGGATTATGTTATGAAGGTTAAGACTTCATCTACTTCTCCAACAGTTGTAGAGGATATTGTTCAAGATGTTGCTGAACAGATTGATAAAAAATTTAGAGATGACATTCTTATTTCTTTGTCTCGTGACGGTGAAGGTGAGGATAATGATATAGTTTTTGATGTTGTTGATGAACAGGTACATGATGGTGATCGGGTTGTTGACCAAGGGGAGGCTGATGCTACTAGAACAAAATCTGGTAGAATTGTTAAGCCATCCACGAAGTATCCAAAGTCTACTTATGTGACTCTCATAGAAAGTGGTGAGTTTGAAGACTTTAGTGAAGCTCTTAGTCACAAAGAGAGAGACAAATGGGTAAGTGTCATGTGAGAAGAACTAAAGTCATTGCATTAGAACAAAACATATGACCTTGTGAATGTTCCTAAAGGGAGAAAGGTCTTGAAGAACAAGTGGGTTTACCAGCTTAAGCATGAAGAAGGTAACTCACGACCAAGGTACAAGGCAAGACTTATGGTGAAAGGTTTCAGGCAGAAGAAAGGTATTGATTTTGATGATATTTTCTCACCTGTTATAAAAAAATGTCTTCAATCTATTGTATGCTTGTTTTAGCTACAAGTATGAATTTGGAGGTAAACAGTTAGATCTGAAGACTGTATTTCTCCATGGTGATCTTGATGAATCAATATATATGAAACAACCTAAGTGTTTTAAAGATAAGGAAATGAAACAAATAGTGTGCAGATTGAAGAAGAGCTTGCATGGCCTTAAGCAAGCTCCTAAACAGTGGTATAAGAAGTTTAACCCTTTTATGGATAGTCAAGGCAATAACAAAACTATTTCAAACCATTGTGTATTTATCAAGAAATTTGGAAAGAATGACTTTATCATTTTGCTTCTTTATGTTGATTATTGGACAAGATAAATAAAAAATTACAGATTTGAAGGGAAAATCAGATAAATCCTTTACTATGATGGATTTGGGTCCTGCTAGGCAATTTTTGGCATGTCCATCCGATGGGATAGAAAAGCTAAGAAAATTTGGTTATCCCAAGAGAAATACATTGAGAAGATTCTTGAGCGTTTCAACATAAAGGAAGCCAAGCCGGTTACTGTTCCACTAGGAGCTCAATTCAAATTGAAGAAGGGTGAGCTAAATGAAGCAGAAGTAAATAAAATGAAGAATGTCCCTTATGCATTTGATGCAGGAAGCCTTATGTATGCTATGGTTTGTAGTAGACCAGACATAGTGTATGCTGCCGGAGTAGTAAGTAGACATTTGTCTAATCCTGATAGAGAACATTGGCAAACATTTAAGTGGATATTGAGATATTTGAGAGGTACTTCCAAGCTAGGTTTATGCTTTGGGGGAGGCAAGCCTATATTATCATGTTATACTCATGCAAATATGGCTGATGGTCTTGACTCTAGGAGGTCTACTTCTGGGGTTGTTGTTACTTTTGCGGGTTGTGCTATTTCTTAGTAATCCAAATTGCAAAAGTGTGTTGCTCTAAATACAACTAAAGCTGAATTCACTGCAGTTACAGAAGCTTGCAAAGAGGTTCTATGATTGAAAAGATTTTTAAATGAAATTGAAATAATTCAATATAAGTATGAGGTACTTTATGATAGTCAAAGTGCTATATATTTGATTAAGAATTCTAGTTTTCATTCAAAGAGTAAACACATAGATATTCGATATCATTAGGTAAAAGATGTATTGGATTAGAGTTGAACAAGGTTTACACTGAAAAAAATATCTAAGATATGTTAACCAAGATTGTGATAAAGGACAAACATTTATTTTGTTAAAATGGAACTAATATGGAGAATTTTGCTACCACTTATGTCTAAGGTATGTTCGATTCATGAAGGGGATGATTTGTTGAGTTTCCCTCACCTATTAGCATTGAAAAACCCAATTGTCAATTTTTAATTTTTCGTGTATCACACTAATGGTTGGCATTTGGTATACCGATGTGTTATTTCATCCTTTTCTATAGAAGTTTAATGAGGTGGCTTCTAGAATTCTACTTATATTCTTCTATATAAAGGTTAATGTTAAACAGAACATCCTCTTGAGAGCTTTTGAGTACATTTGGCTTATAAAGGGAGAGTTTGAAGAAGTTTTTCATCATTTCAAGTTGAAGTTGGGGTCGTAATCAAAGTTGTGAAGTTGATCAAATTTTCTTTTGAGGTGTATATTATTTTCTCAATTTCTCATATAATGTATTCTAAAGAGTTGTATCTTTCAGATCTTGTTTTTTGTCTGATTTCGGTTAGGAGAGTTTTTTCAAACTTTTCGATATTTGGTTGTAAGAGATTTTCTTAATTAAAGTTGATCGAGTAGGTTGGTTTTCTTTTCTCTAAATTGGGAGGAAAGTTTCCATCCATGTTTTTATCCTAGTGTCTGCTATTCATCTTATATTTGTTTTCATTTCGTTTTGAAGGGAAATATTTTCTGGGTTATTTCCGCTAGAGCGTTTATTTCCCAACATCCTGCCCATATTGGGCCAATATGTACAAGTTTCATTTTTTGATCATTATGAAGAAACCTCTGGCTTTCTGTGCTTCAACTTGCTAGGCTCTGGGAGCTATGCCCATGTGTACATGGGCATCGTAGATTGTTTCCAGACCAGTTGCCATCAAGGTGTTCAAGGGGCAACAAGAAGGAGCGTCCAAGAGTTTCACCACCGAATGCGAGTCTTTGAGACGCATTCGACATAGGAATCTAGTGAAGGTGCTCATCTCATGTTCAAGTGTCGATTACCAGGGGAACGAGTTTAGAGGTCTAGTGTTTGAGTACATGTCCAATGGAAGTCTTGAGAGTTGGCTTCACAATGGCATGAGCGACCGCCTGAGTCTTCTCCACAAATTGAGCATAGCCTTTGATGTTGCTTGTGCGTTGAAATATCTTCACCATGACTGTGTACCCAGAATTGTCCACTGCGATCTCAAGCCTAGCAACATTCTTCTTAATGTTGATATGACTAGCTGCGTTGGTGATTTCGGGTTAGCCAGGTTCCTTGCTCATAACAGTAGCAGTCTTTCAAAAACTCAGAGCATTTCTATGAGGATACTGGGTACTATTGGTTACATTGGACCGGGTAACAATTTTAACGAACAATTTTTTCGCTTTTAATCTTTTCTTTCTCACTCTAATTGTGTTAAATTCTGTTACCATTGTTCTACTATGATGGGTTTTTGTAATTTTTTAGGTATGGCAGGTGTCACGGGGCTACTCTAAGGGTACAATTTTTTGCCCTAAAAGACACCACGTGCAGCTATTCCCCTCCTAAAAATATAAGCCTCACCCAAGTACACAGTGAAAATTGTGTAACTACGATACCATGAAGCAGCAGCACCCAACAAAGTAAACAGCAAAAGCCAAAACCAGAAACACGCACATGGCAACAATGCAAACACTAGCAATTTGCCATGCCAATTCAATCACGCATGCTCTACAATCCCAAAAACTGGAATACCCACACCCAGTATGACGAGTTCCCGGAATCCACTGAACCCATCTCGGCCACCAAATCAGATGTCGATCACAGCTATAATACGGAACCTCGATTCCAACCTTTATTTCTATCAATGAACAAAGGAATACACAAGCAATCACACCCCTGACTGCTTGCACGTTGTGGACATGCAAACCCCACAACATTAGTCTCCTATCCAATAAGAAGACCATGAGAATTAAGAGAAACCCCTCTCACATATAATCCTCACAGCATAGCCCTAAGTCGTCCCCCTCAACTTACTATATGCAATTCACTCAAATTGTAAAGCACAAAGACTGCAAGACGCGATTGTGTACCTTGATCAATTCTGGTTGACGGCTGCCCAGCAGGTTCCTTGGAGTTCTAGCCCTTCAACGTGAAGGCCTAGCTGAAGCAAAACTCCGGCGTCACCTACAGATCAAGTCCAGCTCTTCTCCACTCAGCACTGCACCCACAATCCCTCAATGCGTTCGTCGGCACAATGAGTTCCTCCCTCACAATGCCGTCTCTCCACAAGAGTCCTCTCTCAAGTGCAGAAAACTAACATCATCCCTTCTCTTGAAGACGCCACCAGATATATGTGCTTATACCTGCCCGTGCTTATCTTGAACTCCCCAAGATAATCCTTGGATTTGATTCATCTTTATCTCCAAGGATGTGCCTTATCCAATTCGTCATTGAATTGTATCACGATCCAGCAGATAAAGCTCGCCCATGTTTATCTTCTCCACAAGATAAAGCCAGGAATCATATCTCAAATCTTCTCCAAATTGTGATCCAATCCTGGTAACAAACTTTCCGCCAACCTGTTGGTGGCCCCACTGATCCATCTTGTCTCGGCAGCAATCCCTACAAAATAGGAACCTGCCTATTTCACCTTCACTGGCTCAACCCTAATCAGCCATTGACCAACCTGCTCAACCTCCTAGCGCTACTAGCCAATGCCGACCCAAATACTGGTATTTGGATGTTGCCCCCAACACTGGTCTCGGCATCGCTGGAGAGTCCATACCGATCAACACACCAAAGTATCGCTATCGATTATCGGTCACCAATCTGAGTACCGGTACTCGCTACCGATAGATGACCCATACCGCACTATGTACCGGGACTGCTCGCTCGATCGAACATGCTGACCGCTCCAAATACCAGTACGCGCTAGTTTTGGCTCTCGGTACCGCTACCGATCACCACACGCGCTACCCAACCTAGTGTCGCTACATGTACGACATGTCGATACCCGGTACCGCTAGTTGCTCGGTACCGCTCAACATGTGCTCGGCACTGGTGATCGATCACACCTGGTCCTCACTCGGTACACCCAATCGGTCATGCTCGGTAGGTCATGATCGGTCATGATCAGTACAAGGTTGCTCCTCGACCTTGGGTTACCGATACAACTCCCGACCATACTCGTGACGCTCAGTCAGGCTGCTCGGTTTCCAACACCCGACTAGCTCTCCACCACGAACTAGCACCATCTGAGGTTTCCTTGGTCTTGAGCCCAGCCCATGCTCGGTACACCATTTACCGGCACAGGTGCTGCCCACTCGCTGCCACTGCCCGATACCATGCTCCCGGTAGTGCTCGGTCATCTGACAGCATCGTGCACTATGGTTTGTCACCCTACAACTCTAACACGGATTAGTGTAGTCAATTGTTTTCACCACTAAGATAGCTCCGACTACCCCTCTAGGATATGAAAGCACTAGGGACAACCACCAAACCCTAGTCCCGTCTCATCCCATGAACTAGACCTGTAACAACAGGCTTATAAAATTCTAGAAGTAGATAATAAAATACTCATTTTTTATTTTCATATTCTTGTTTGTCTCAATGGGAAATCAAATCGACCCAATTTTAGTAACATGGTCTACTGCTTGTGCATGTTGTAGAGTAGTCAATGGGCAGCAGGCCTTTTGTGCGAGGAGACATTTACAGCTATGGAATTGTTATGCTGGAGATGGTTACAAGCAAAAGGCCAACAAATGACATATTCATGGACGGCCTAAACACTCATAACTACGTGAAGAAAACACTCCCAGATGGTGTTCTGAACATTGTAGACCCCTTCCTACTTTCGCCAAAGAGATAACTGCTTCATACTTGTAGGTAGAAAGTTCAAGATAGTCTGCGAACAATCTTGGAGACTGGTGTGAAATGCTCTATTGATTCTCCAAGAGCAAGAATGGAAATGAAAGATGTTGTGGCTCAGTTGGAACTGATCAGGGAAGGGATATGAGCTGTGAGTGCTTGAGGGAGGGGGTTCAAAGCTGTATTCAAGGTGCAGTTATATTTTAGACGCTTCTCAATGTTTAGTTTAAATCTGACCAATCATCATGATCATTGGTACATGAAATTGTAAAATCTTACTAAACATCATGATCCTTGGTACATGAAATTGTAAAATTGTCAGCAACTAGTAATTGAGAAAACCAGTTTCCATACTACTTATTACAACCATTTTTGGAGATAAACTGTGCTTCTATTGTTCTGCAAAAAATTTACCTCTTGTTCAGTGCCTTTGATCAAATCAACGACTTGACAGTCTTTGTGTGAAAGCAGCTCCTAACTATCAAGTGTGACATCAAAGAGGAAAGCCTCAATTTTAACATGAGAACTTTTGGCCAAGACACGACATCTAATTTTTAGCAGAGAAAATAAGTGCATACAGTTAGAGAAATCCATTTAGCTCTACCAAGTAGTTGCAAATAAAATGAAAACTAGAGCTACAATCTGTCCAACACAGCCAGTCTCTAGCAGAGTACTGGCAAATGATTGTCTTAAACCTATTGCAAATCTGCATTCACCAATGGAAGGATCTACAGTGGTTATCAGCCCCAAGCCACCAAAATCACAGCTATCTGCCCTTTGGTCATTTTGCTGATAGAAGCTGTTAAAAGCGTATGAAATATTCCCTGGCCAGCTAATATTCCCACAAGAACCACCACTAAATAATGAAGTACAATCTGCAACCCGACAGGCTTCCAACACGCTTGCAGATGCATTAGACATATCCTTGCTATTGTCAACAATACACCATTTGGAAGCCAGATACTGCACATTTACAGCATTTACTAGGTCACGCGAACCTTGTCCTAGATCAACATTGTATTTAGCTTGACCATCAAATGTGAAGATCCCCAAATGTCTCTGATAGTGTCCGGTTGAAATATCTCTCCGACCTTCATCGAGAAGACTGGATATGTATATTTCTGTGGGAAGCCTATGTGGTCGAAGAGGAGTTCCATCTTTGCTGTCTAAGTGAGAAAGTAGACCCTTCATGAAGGTTTCAGCATTGGAGGGGGAAGCATCGGGAGCACCATCAGTAGGCCAACCTATTTCTCCCACAATAATATCCATGGAATAAAAACCAGCCTTTGATAATGATGCAAGTAAAACATCTATGCTTACATCAAATGTATTATTGTAAGTGTTGTGCCCGTCTCTGAAAGGATGTATAGGAGGTTTGAACAAGGCTTTTTCCAGGGTGAAGTTTTTGTTCTGGTTCAAAGTAGAAAACAGGTTCATGTTCACAACAAAAGGAGATGAGTGCTTAGCAAGAAATGAGAGGAGTTCAATAATAGTTTTGTTCAGATCAGGCCTGACGAGGGCACTAGATGGAAGACCAGAAACAGACTGTATAATGTCTGATCCACAGGGAACCACAATTTTGATTTTCTCTGATAAGATTGCTTTAGTTAAAGCTGCCTGTAAGTTCATAGCTGCACCAAGAACAAACGGCCCATACTGATCTCCATAACTTTGGCGGAAAGGATCATTTCCAATACAGATATACCTAAAAAAAAACAACGGCACATCAGTGGAGAGAGCTAGAAGTTAAATACTTAACTGTTTTGAACATTTTTTCCACGATAATTGGTCACACACTTTCAACTTTAAACATGCAGTTAAATCTTAGATACGCACAGAATTCTCATTACAGTCACAACATAAAAAGAGTAGTCTATAAACTTGGAAACAAACATATAGGCCATTTTTTCTATGAGCCAGATAACCATCAATTTCAAATAGATTTCAGCAACATGTGCAATAAAAAAGTATAAAGTTTAAAATGTCATCAACAATTTCCCCTGTTCACATGTAAGCAAAAAACTCAAACCAGATGGCGTCACTTCAAGGCTTCAAAACAAAAGAGATGTACAGTACCAATTAGCATGAACCATATACTGAATCAGGATCTGGTACCAATACCAAGACATCATTAGTACATTCAAGTAGACAAGAGCATCTACTTCTACATGGCAACCTCCAAAATCTCATCCATCTTTATAATTCTTTTGCATTTCTGTACTAAATTTAACTGTAGCTAACAACAACTTCAATACTTGGCAAATTATACTATACCTTACAATTGATCAAGTCAGAGTGTGAGCTAACAAAAAGATCATGGAGGTAAGAGCAAATGCAACAGTTACAATGTGTAGAATCTGGATAAACAGATATACAGTACGTAAATAGGCATATAACTATCCCAAAAAAAAAAACAAAAAGCTATTAAAAAGTGTACATGCAGTAAACGGCAGGCATAAAAATGTACCACCTTTTCAACAAGAAAAAAATAGAAGAAGAAGCAGCTCACTCGATTCGTACGATGCCTCCACCACCAGTATTCGCGACATAGCGAGTAACATTATCGTGAACCCAATCCTCGGCGGCCTTCTTGGAGGCGTTGAGACCACGGAGCGATTGGTTGGGGACGCCCAGCATGACCCCGATCCGGGTCCCGGACAGAGCCTCCATGACCCCAGCGTCGACGTCTGGGATCCGCACCCGGTCCACATTGTTGGCCTGCAGCATGGACACTACCGTTGGCGGGGGGAGGGGGGTGGCGGAGTCCCATCCCCAGTTCACGCCCAGCGCCGCCATCGCCGCCGGAGCTCCGGCGAGGAAGAGGAGGATAGAGTAGAGGGAGGCCGCCGGGCGGCGCATTGTGGCGGGTGGTGGTGGGAATTGTGGTCGCGCAATTCGTCGAACAGGTGGTGTAGAGTCTGGAGAGTGGTGGTGGGAGGAAGCTGGGCGACTGACAGCGGTGCGCTGCTCGAAGGGAGGAACGAGCTGGTGCCAAACATGAGCTGAAAAAGCAAAAGACAAGGGACAGCCGTACAAGTCTAAAATATATGTATATTTTACTTGAAAAGTTTTAGTTCAATTATAATTAAATAATAGTAATATTGTTATTAAATTTTATTTATGGATCACAGGTAATTTTTATTCAAATCTTAATGAACATGACTTGCACTTAGGTTTGTCAGATGGCTTTTGACATCAGATATCCCTAAATCCAATTTATGCCCCTTCCATTTATCGAATTAGTTCAGATATGTTCTATCGAATTATCTCAGATTAGATACCGGTTACTATTTAGTTATATAATATATTTGAAGATATTCAAATCGGACAAAGATTGGATATAGATTCAAATAATTAATATTTTATAAAACTTTATAATAAAATATTTATAATAATATTTTTAAATACATTCGCACATTTTATATTGAAATTTATTTTATTTATATATATATTTTATGGCATCATATACGAGTTTAGCAAATTTGGAATGATTACAAATATAATAAATATGATAAATAAGGGTATAACATTTTCAGATATGATCTGTTATTTTGTGGACCGTGGGTTTTGTAGACAACATCCATTAATGTGATATATGTGGATCTTATTAGTAGGGATATCAAATGTGTAACATTTAATAATTTTAATTATTTTTATTTGATGTTATTTGGACAATTTAAATACACGTACTTAATATTTTGATAGGATAATTTTTTATATATTTTAAACATATTATGATATGTAATGCATTAAATAAATATAGAAAATGGTTCATTATACTTTATATAGAATGGAAGATCGAAGCGTAGAAGGAGAAAAGTAGAATATGACAATCACTAAAAGTAAATTCGATGAAACATGTAAATGGATAAGAAAATTGTCTAAACGTCAAATGGATGTGATCAAGTTCGGACCAACTCTATAGTTTTTAGTTATTTGTTTGTTGGATTTTTGTTCAATGTTGGTTTTTAAGTTGAAATGTTCTAAAGGATGGGTCATTTAAGTGGAAATGACATCAAAGAAAGGTTACCCAATCAACCGATAAAGGCTGAATTAGTCAAACGTGGTCGAGTATGATTAAACGGGCATACTTTGGTGACCTTTATCATTTAGTAAAGGGTTAGAGTGTGGATAGAGGGTGGGTTTTCCTAAGTTAGTAGGAGGCCTCTAGGATGTTAAGGGATAATTATGGAATGAGAGAAGTTAGGGTAGGAGTATATAAACACCTTAAGAAGGGGTTTGACCCTTTTCTTTTCTAAAAACCTAAGAAGTCGTCTCTTCCTCTTTGGTGAATGTGGCACTCCTCTACTTCCCTTATTTCAGCATTGTTCTTCATCATTTTTTGTAGCTAGAAGGGTTCTAAGTCATTCTCAATCGAAGAAGAGATTAGTAATACAACTTTAACATAGTTAATTCATGTATCATTAACATATTCATGTTGTGTTTTGTATGAATCATGTATGAACGTGTGTATTCATGATTTATCATTATTATTATGATTATTTGATACATATACATCATAATTGAGAACATAAACTTGATTATGATGGAGGTGATGAGGTTAAATAACACAAATATTGATTTCTGTGTTGCTTGATGCATAAAAAAAAAAGTTAAATAAAAACCATGTAATAAACTCTTACTTTTGGTGTAAATAAGAGATGTATAAAGTTTTATCACGTTTAGAACATGTTGAATAGTTTCTTGTAAAACCCTAAATAAATTATTGAGAATTATTTAACTTAATTATGCTCTAATGACATATAATTGTAGGGGCCATAAAACTAAAAATCCTTTATTGGAATGTTATAAAACATTGTAAGAAGCTATGGTAAAAATTTCATTAAGTTTGGGCCTGAACAAAATTGCAAAACTTGAAAAAAAATATAGATTTTATACACAATGTCGCAGCTCTAATGAATGGGAAATTCAAGAAGACAGTGCAATGTCGTGGCACTCAAGGCCGAGATTACTAATGCCGCGGCACTTGTCTAAAAATTTTTTAAGAAAAAGAAATAAATTATGAATGTCACGACATTCAACACTGATGTGGCTAGCACCCCAACATTGACACCTAAGCGCCACACTGTGCTAAGACCCAATGTCAAGGCACTCAAACATATTTTTAAATTTTGTAATTATTTGATATTTAAATTTTATTATGATCCTAATATGATATTAAATATATGTTTAATATATAGTTTGAGTGATGAATCATTTATGGTCATATCACATCATGCATGCATACATGTACATTCTAGTCGGGTAGTAATATATAGTGCTTGTTTCATTGCTCACGCTAGAAAAGTGATAGCTGAGACATTTTGGAGCTCAGGAGGCTACTGACCATGTCTATTTAGTTGTTATTTGGAGATTTTTATGATCTTCATGTTATTTTTATATGAATAAACAGTTTAGTGAATCATAATTTAACATTTATCAAAAGATGTGAAACCTAATAGATGTTAGGTAATTTGACTAAGGGATAAATGGAACTAAGACACATCGTTTTGATATTTTTGTAATGTTAAGTCAAAGCATTGATGGGGACTAGGTTTAACTAGTAATAAAAGAGAAATTGCGGTCGTACCGAGAAAACTTCTCGCATCCACACTAGTCAGTGCCTGAGTTGAGTAGGTTAGTGTACACATATAGTGCTTATGATTGTTTGTGGGGACTTATTTTACATGGAAAGTTTTAGAGCAATTATAATTAAATTATACGAATATTGTTATAATCTTATATTCATGAATCACAAGTAATTTTTATACAAATCTTAATGAACTTGACTTGCAATTGGGTTTGTCTAGACTAGGGATGGCTTTCGATATCCGTAAATCCATTGTGCCTGTTCCATTTATTGAATTAGTTTGGATAAGTTCTATCAGATTAGCTCAGATTAAATATGGGTTTACTATTTAGATATATAATATATTTGATAACATTCAAATTGGACAAAGATTTGGGTGATCCAATCCATAGTAGATCCGATAGTTAATATTTTATAAAATTTTATTATAAAATATTTATAATCATTTTTAAATATGCTCACATATTTTACATTGAAATTTATACTATTTATATATTTTTTATTACATAGTATGCGAGTTCGAAAAATTTAGAATGGATACAAATATAATAAATATTATAAATAAGGGTATAACGCTCGGATTCGGATATGATCTATTCCTTCGTGGACCGTGGGTTTTGTAGGCCACATCCATTAATGTGATATCTGCGGATCTTATTAGTAGGGATGTCAAATGTGTAACATCTATTAATTTTAATTAATTTTATTTGATGTTATTTGGACAATTTAGATAAACATACTTAGTATTTTTAATAGAGATAAATTTTACTTTGTATTTTAAATATATTATGGTATGTAATACATTGAATGAATAAAAAAAATGGTTCATTATACTTTGTATGGGATGGAAGATCGAAACATAGTATGAGAAAAGTGGAATACGACAACCAGTCAAAGTAAATTCTATGAAATAGGTAAACGATCAAGGAAATTGTCTAAACAAGCAAGTAGACGTAGTCAAGTTCGGATCAACTCTATATTTTCTTCATTTTTTTCTTTTTTTATTTTTTAAAATGTTGGTTTTTAACTTAAAATGGTCTAAATGGTCATTTGAGTGAAAACAACATCAAAAAATGTTATCCGATTAACTAGTAAGAGCCTGTCAAATTTGGTCGAGTATGGTTACATTGATGACTTAATAAAGGGGTTAGAATGTGGCTAGGGGTTTTCCTAGTTTAGTAGGAGGCTTCTAGGAGGTTGAGGAATAATTATAAAATGAGAGAAGTTAGGGTAGCAGTATTTAAACACCTTAAGAGGGGACCCTTTTCTTTTTCTAAAATCCTAATGAGCTATCTCTTCCGCTTTGGTGAACATGAAACTCCACTCCTTCCCTTGCTCCAAAATTTTTTTTCATCATTTTTTATTGTTAGAAGTGTTCTAAATCATTCTCAATCAAAAAAAGTTAATAATACAACTTTAACATAGTTAATTCAAGCATCATTGACATATTCTTGTTGTGCTTTGTGTAAATCATTTATGAAAGTAAGTATTCATTGTTTATCAATATTAATATAATTATTTGATGCATGTACATCATAATTAAGATTATGAACTTGATTATGATTGAAGTGGTGGGGGTTAAATAACAAGATACTAATTTTTGTGTTGTTTGATCCATAAAAAGATAAGTTAAGTTAAAACCATGTAAAAACCTAGTATTAATTGTCAAGAAATATTCTAAACTCTTAGTTTTAATATAAATAAAAAGTGTATAAAGTTTCATTACGTTTAAAACATGTTTCAATAGTTATTGCAAAGCCCTAGGTAAATTATTAAAAATTGCTTAATTTAATTATGCTCTAATGGTAAATAATTGTAAGGGTCATAAAACTGAAAATCCTTTTAGGATTGCCATAAAACATTGTAAGAAGTTGTAGTAAAAATTTCATTAAGTTTGGACTTCATTTGGGCCTTGAACAAAATCACAAAACTTGAAAAAATCTAAATTTTATATGTATTGTTGCGACATTGGCTATTTACGTCATAACACTAATGGAAGAGAAATTCGAAAAGACGATGTAACTCAAGGTCGAGAATGTCACGGCAATAGTCTAAAAAATTTTTAGGAAAAAGAAATAAAATACGACCATCATGGCATTCAACATCGATGCGACTAGTGCCACAACACTAACACTTGAGCTCCACTGCGCTGAGGCCTAGGAACGAGGCACTGAAACCTATTTTCAAATTTTGTAATTATTTGACAAAACTTAGTATATATGCACCACATATAATTTTTTAATGAATATATGACCCTAATATGATATTAAATATATGTTGTGATGAAGTTTAACATGTAGTTTGAGTGATAAATTATTCATGGTCATGTCATATCATGCAAACATTTTAGAAGTGATGTATGGTGTTTGTTTCATTCCTTATATTAGGAGAGTGATAGCTGAGATGTTTTAGAGCTCAGGAGGCTATTGACGAGGTTTGTTTAGATGTTATTTGAGGAGGTTTATTTAGTTGTTATTTGAGGAATTTTATGATCTTCCTGTTGTTTTATGTGTGATTTGACGTTAATCAAAAGATATAAAACCTAATAAATGTTAGGCAATTTAACTAAGGAATAAATCAAAACTAAAACACATGATTGTTGATATTTTTATAATGTTAAGTCAAAGAAATGGTGAGGCCTAGGCTTAACTAGTAATAAAAGAGAAATCAGTTAAGCTGACGGGTCATACCTATAAAACTTCAAGCATCCACATTAGCCAATGCCGGAGTTGAGTTGTCTACTGTACACATACGACACTTATGATCATTTGGTGGGGACTTATTTAGAGTGTTGTCTGACCGACATCATTATACAAAACCCAAGAGTTGAGATGCAAAATCGAAATTGTTCATGGTCGATGAATAATATAATATCACAGGGACAAGGATGATGATAATAATTGTTTTCTCTTGCTTTATTGTTGTGAAAGATGAGCTAATGAAGTAGTGTGGTACATATCATTTAATCAGCAAATCAATTAATAGAACATGAATTAAGAGCACACTGCAAATGTGTGAAATCGAGATTAATTAAGTGAGACTAAATCACTACAAGAGGGTGATACCTCTCACAAAAACTTGAATAAAAAGATGAAGCAAAGACAAAGGTCAATAAATTCTGGAAATATAAAAGATGAAAGAATAAAGGCTACTAATGGGTAGCTAATGTAAAACCCGTAACTCGAGTTAGAGTTTTACATTAGCCAATCAGTCGATTCAGCCATCAATTCGAGTCGAGTCAGTTTTATGACCCACACGCTGAGCCGAGGCTAGTCAATCGTTTTGAGCAATGAGAGTCAAGTGTACCCGAGTATATAATTATAACATTAGAAAATTGATGAGAAATGGGTTATCAGAGTATATGACAGTATGTACTTTATATTTGATTGTAGAAATTTTTTAGGCCAAATAACACATTATGACGTGTTATATAGTAGTTTAGGTGGGTTATTAGTTATATAACATATCATTTTGATATTGTGAACTCTATTATATTTAATTGTATTTTTCCTTTTTTATTTTTTTTTGGAATTTATTAGGAGTTCATTATTTTTTTTACTCGAGTCAGAGTTGAGTTGACTTTTATTCACAAGATTGCCACCCAAAACCCTCACTTTGATGCTTCCCTTCTCTCCCTGATCCCCC
>JAVDBV010000791.1:0-13335 GCA_032619315.1 Piper longum
TATATATATTATGTTTATAGCTATTAAGGCACAATTCTGGGGATCAAAGGGACAACAACAATCTTTGTTTACTGTGGTGAAGTCAACCTAGGTCAATGAAGGAACCTAGTAATTATGTAGAAGCATAAAACATACAAAAAAATATGCGAACAACATGGAGCAACATGAATTATAAACACGATACATGAATCTATGCAAATTACTTGTTTTAGATGTAATCACTAACCTCTTCTTCATTGTTTATCTAGATCATTACACCACAATCAACTCCACATGCTTCCCAATAAGAGAGAGAGAGAGAGAGAGAGCACAAAGAGAGAGGGAAGGGAGAGAGACGCCAAGCAAGAGAGAGAGAGAGAGAGGTTGCAAAATAGGAGAAGAGATCAGCCCCCTTGACCTTATATACTTTCCAACTTTCCTACTTGTCCTAAACGTCCTGTCACTAATTCTAAAATACTAAATTACCCCTATACCCCTATACAGATGCAAAACAAGTAGATTTGGACTAACTTGTCCATAACCATTGGTCATATCAACTCAATAGACCAATTAGGATCTTTAGGTACTCAAACAACCCCCTTAGCCTTATACACTTCACAACTTTCCTATTTGTCCTACACGTCCTTCGACTAATTCTAAAATACTAAACTATGCTTAGACCCCCTACACGGATCCTAGACGTTTAATGAACTTGTCCTTAACCATCCACAATAATCAACTCATGAGTCCAATTACAATTTTTGGATACCCAACCATGATTGGCTTCACTTAAGTCCATCTCAAGGCACACAATAACTGTTTAGCCTCTTAAATAACTGAAAAACATGGCGGACATTTTGTATGTTATTGTAGCATCCCAATTTGGCCCGAATGAATTGAATAAATCATGATATTATAATTTAGAAGCTACTTATTGAGCTTTCATATACAAACTTTATAGAAGCGGATCATGAAAGCTTAAGGCAAACACTAGGGTTGGTTTTCATAGAATGCATGTAGAGTTCGTATTACAAAGGCGGATCTTAGATTAAAAGGAATCCTATACGAACACCCATAGTAGTAATAGAAACAGAACCTCTTGTATGACTATGAGAGGTGACTTAAAAATGCGATGATCACTCCCAACTATAGAACAAGTACACCTATGCTACATTTTTAATGTTCCATGTTTTTGCTTACATCATATTCTTACTGCTTATTTTAAGTGATTGACTTAGGTCTTCTTATTAGTTACATGAAGATCATGTGAGTTTAAACAAGGGTCATGGTTACCTATTCCACATACCCTACACAAGCAATAATTAAAGCATCACAGAAATTATACAGCATCATCGAGTTTAAGGGCATCAAACCCTAATTCCAAAACTTCATGTGGATCTTCAATTGGTGTGAACCATAAGCCCCTCTATCCACGTTAATCTAACACACAAACAGCAGCAACCAAATATGTTTTGTGTACTTGACTCAGCTCGTTATTTTCCATGACTCTAAGGCTTATATAATCTACAGACGATGGTTAACCTTGCCCAAAGTATTGCAGCTCCACAGTAATAATATAAGAATATAACGATAAAATAAGCTAGCACAATCATCATGGCATACATCCAAATCATACAAGGCTCACATAGTTATGGCACATGCTCCTCATATAGTCATCTACAAAATATATAGTCTAGAACACACAACATAACACAGGCCCCATGCCACTACAACCACTGAGCCACCTAATCCATGTGCCTAGTCCATCCAATGCCAAGGAACCTCACTTACATAAAATAGAAAACTACGTCAGTAATTAAATAAATTTGATTACCGGTCTAAATAACTATTGGTAAAACACAAGCTGACAGATGGGTATTCCATTACCCATGCAAACATAGAAAACCTCAGAATTGCTTCATACTGGGCGGTAAGTAAACACACTTCAACGAGTGTCAGCGTGCACATACATCTAATATTTAGTTTCATACATACAATACTTACACCCTCACATCCGCCATGGTACTTGAGTGGCAAAGGAAACGATTAAGTTAGTGCCCCAAATTCCAAAAATATGTTGCATTATGCAGTACCCTCATACTCTTCACTACCTTAGGGTTTGTGTAGAGCCCTGAAAAAAATAATTAGGTTATTTAATTTAGGGTTTTATAAATCTTAAGAATGAAAAATAAATAATATTTAATTAAATTAATTTTAAGAATTAATATAATAAATTATAAATTATAACCTTTAGAGTACTAGTACAATAATATTTATAGATAATTGTTTTAACTCAATAGTTACTTCTTTTGACTTTTTGTTATCACACAAATGGCTAGTATAGTTGTGTGATTACATTCTTTTCCAAAAAATTAAATATAGTAGTGACTTCTTGAATTCTACACTTATTCTTCTATATAAAGGAGAATTCTATTGATGTTAAAGGAAACAACCTCTGGATGGTTTTTTAGTACATTTGGCTCATAAAAGGGAAGGCTTTAGAGAAGTTCCATTCATATTATGATCGTGTGTTATAGGCCTCATTTAAATTCTAGGTCCATATAATTACTCGAACTATTATATATTACTAATTGGAAGTCATGGTTGGCCTGAGTTCACATTTGACCACCATATGCCGAGCACAATCGAGGTCAACGAATTGACTCAGTCCAACACGAGGCAACACCCACAAAATGTCATATATTCATATTTGGGAGCCCCGGGGCAGCACCCTTAAAAATTACTATGTGGGAATCCCGAGGCAGCAGCCTTAAAATTATTCTGTGGGAGTCCTAATACGAGGCAGCACCTTAATATGTGAGAGTCCAAATACGATGTAGTACCCTAAAAAATTACTATGTGGGAGTCCCAATAAGGGGAAGCACCCTTAAAAATTATTATGTGGGAATCCCGATATGGGGTAGCACCCTAAAAAATTACAATGTGGGAGTCCCGGTACAGGGCAGCACCCTTAAAAATTATTATGTGGGAGTCCCGATATGGGGCATCACCTTAGTATGTGGGAGTCCCGACACACGGTAGCACCCTTAAAAATTATTATGTGGGAGTCCCGACGCATGGCAGCACCCTAAAAGATGTAACTAATGATGTTGTGGAATATATTAATTGTTTCTTGTAATTACACAATTTAGTGTTTTTATCACTAATGCGAAATTGCCTCTGCAGGTATGAGCATGGAAGGATGGGTAGAGCCAGGACAGCTCGAGGACTCTGTTATTGGACTATTCTTTGCATGGAAGTGGGATTTTGGTTCGGTTCATGGGGCTTAGATTATTCCGAGCTAATATTTTATGTTAGAATATTGAAAATTAAAAGAAAACAAATTTACGAGGCATTTAGCTTCGTATAGTAACACTTGGCTCATGGCTCGGAATGGGCCGGTCGTTATAGTTTGAAGGAGCACTATTGTGATCCATATATCCCTAGTACACACTCTTTACTCGTAAAATCCCCAAAACACTGTATTTATACATATAGGCTTGGGAGAGGATTTAATACTTAGTTTTTAGATCTTATCTTTCGAAAAAAATCAATGGGTTTTAACCTTAAAGTTTTATTAAACATGTGTAGAAATTATGGTTAAATGGCCCATGTAATACCTCAAATTCGATTCATGCTCGTGAACCATACCATAATGTCACTAGCTCTGATTAGGTCTACTAATCCAAACCCAACCTATGCGGATCTACTTTCAATGTCTTAAGATGGAAGATGTCATTCGTTATGCATGGATAACTGCACAAAAACCCTAATATACTACTAGATTGATGATGTCAACCAATTCACATACCAAAATGATTCCGATGAAAATAAATGAAGTTCGTAAAATAGGACAGATAGAGTCTTCCCTAAATATGAAATTAAGCGCCACCCCACCAAATCAACATATATAAATATATAGATCCCAAATAGATTCATTGCACTATATTTTTCACATACACATTTAATTCGATTACATCAAAATATTCTCGGCATTTGGGTCTCGACCCACCTATTCATTCTATTCATATTTCACTTTTATCGTTCGACTTGCACACTAATATATGTTTCAAATCATAATTTCACTATCCATTTCTATTTACCACAAACTTCATCATAAGTATTTCATTATTCATAATAACATTACACAATTAAAACAATCAAAACAAACATTCGGTCGGTGTGTGCATGCATGCGTGCAAGAGACATCACTGCTCCTCCGTCCAGGCTAGCACATCCTACTCATGATCATCACCTACATATATTATAAAAATACGTTAGTAATGAGTGTTACTAGTCCAAAAAATATAACTACATAACAAACTCGCAAATGAAAGCTAACTCTCATTTTGAATAAAAAAAATATTTCTATACTTCTCATGAACACTCTTAAGGGCATCTACTGAGGAGCCACATGACTGTAGATCTGGTAGCATCCCGAACTAACTGCTCTACTGCTATTGATGCTTCTCTCAGCATTTTCTCATTTCATTTTCTGGTAGATCGAGACTACTAGTATATCCTTAGCTCTCTCCTTTCTTCCATAATTCTCCTGGCCTTGAGCGCGAAGACTGAGTACTCACAAACAATTGCCTTTAGAACTCTTTGAATCACTAGTTCAGGCGAGTGCTACACTATACAATACCCATAAACCTCCAGAACCTGGGTGTGAGGAACTCAAACGTAGAGTTGTTAGGATCCCTCGGGAATGGAACAACCCACTCACTAATCTAGAGCCTGTTTTGACTAGCATGTGCACCCGCTCATGGTACGTGTGAGTCAATTTTCCCATCTCTCATCTTACTGAAAACTCGATAAAAATTATATATAGGCTTGGGAAGGGATTTATAGAATAGGCCCAAAGGCAACTTGTTGTGAATCTTGTCTTCCAAAACATAGTTGAGGGATCTCATCCACGAGAGTTATTAATTCGGAAGATTGATCGATTAAATGACCAGGGTTAAGTGGGATTCGATAAAATGTCACTTAACTCGTCCAGCAAGTAATAAAATAATGTACAATAGAATAGAGCATAAAATAAGGAACGAGTCTTAAACGGGCCTGGCAGAAGCTTCAATCGTGTCCATGCGCCTAGGCGCTGAGCTCCTAATCTGTACCTACACATCAAATCTAGAAGCTAACACCCACTCATGATGCATTCACACATCCTATAGCATACCCATATCAATCATACATCAATCCACATCATCATATATCAATCACACATAAGTTTTCCTATGCTACGCTACCTTAGATTACGATAATTACTTAGTTTATCTAATTAGTTCCTTTGCACTTGTTTTAATACACTTCAATTGAGCAAATTTCATATTTTTATATATAATAAATTAGCAAACTTGTCAATTCATTAATCCTACCATGTTGTGCAAATAATTATCACCCTTAATAAATTAAGTCAGAGTTAATTATACCTCGCATCATCGGTAATCGGCGACATTGAGGCGGCGACTGGATGGTAGCTGCGACAATCAGCAACGGTGGAATTAGCAAAAGGTAAAGGGGTAGTGTTGAGGCTTTGGACTAAATAGATATCAGGGGGGAAGAAAACAACTGGTTGGAGAAGAAAACGAGTGGTCGTCTCGTAAACAGAACTTGACTTGACTCCAACTCGAGACAAAAAGAATAACTTACTCATAATAATTCCTAAAAATCGAAAACAATAGGAGAAAATACCTATAAAACATAATACACACCATAACATCACATTGATATGCTCTATAACTATGAACCCACCCAAACTATATGTAACACATTCTAATGCGTTATTCGGCCTAAAAGTAATTCTACGATCTAATAGAAAATAAAATTAAAAGATTTAGGTGTACTCTCATATATTATGATAACTTATTATATTGTTGTCTTATTTACGTTATCATTATATACTTGGACGCACATAACTCTCATGGTTCATAACACATGTCCGACCTTGACTCGATTCACATGTTCTAAAATTGACCAGACTGAAAATAATAGTCAAACCGACTAGTTCAGAGGGTTTTACAGCCCAACATTGAAGGGATCCAATATAAAATGCCACTGATGCCATCCTACGTCTAAAACACGGTTAAACTCGATACGCAGCAAGTCAAGTAGAGATGAAGCAAAGGGAGAGTCCTACAGACATGAATGAGTACAACTCTACATTCTAGTTAGTAAGCTCACCCGTGATACCTATCACAGAGAAGGAACCAAATAAGAATAGGGTCACATCGGCATGCAAAACGAGGCATAGCCTCCATACAAGATCAACACTAAAACATCACAAAATTATTTTAATTAGGTCCTAAGTGAAGTGGTAAACCATAGTAGGTACTTAATTAAAGTTTTTGTTTCATGTTCACTTAATTAGCTTTAATCAATTCTAGACTTTTAATTGAATGGACTTACCAGACGATTTTTTGGATGGGCCTAACGATATCTAAATGAGCTAAAATTTGGACCGATGGGCCCTGACATTCTACGTTTCATAGATAAATTCTACAATGGCTGGCCAATTTCATGGTCAGTCAAGGGGAACAAGGCCTATTAAGCACGATCGTTAGGTGCTGGAGCAGTGTTCCTGGGTCACACACCAATTTTGTAACGGTTCGTCCATGGGTTAGAGAACTCCAAATGGGCTTTGGTCAGTGGGCTTAGTTCCTAACACACAGAGATTAGGCCCAGTAAGAGTTCCTCCCAATTTACTTTGTAAATAGCCTAACTGTATTTTATAATTTGGATTACTGGATGGGCTATTTCTTGAGCAATCTGAACCATAACAACTTGGAAATTCACTAATAAATTTATAAACCTTCCCAATGGCCCCAAAATTGTTTACTGCACTACTGAGACATAGTGTAATGTGTGGACAAATTTTCACTCAAATTCAACACAATTAACGTATTTTATGGTAATTTACAACCAGAGTGAAAAAACTAGGGTTTTCACCCTCTATCTTTACACTATCTGGGTAAACAGCTACAAACCATCCTTAGATGATTTTTACCCTCTCTAAAAATTTATATATTTCAAGTAGACACTCATTGAAGCATCATATATTTTTTCCTGATTTTATTAGCTTAAAATTAATGGCATAACATGTAACACAATAATAGATCATGCTCACAGTCACAAAACAGCAAATAATACATAAGACATATTTAGGGGTGATGTTCATAGTTATTTAGTGATTATATTAGCCTTAAAATTTTACCACAAACTCTTAACATCACCATGAACAAAATGGCATATTTTAGATCAAAAAATCTTACAAGGTCAGAGACTAAAAATTGGAGAAAGTGGCACTTATGTCACTGTAAGGTGAAAGGTGTCATCTTTCCTCACATTTTACCCTCATACATGCAAATTCTAGGGAATGAAAGGTAAAATTGGAGAAAGGGCCGCTTATGTCACTGTAACGGGGAAAGTTGTTATCTTTCCTCGCATTTTACCCTCATATATTAAAATTATGGGGCATGGAAGGTAAAAACCCAACGTAAAAGTTGTATATCTACATGTAATGAGTGTAACAAAACAAGAATTTTGGAAATGAAACATTAGAGTTCCAAGATATGATTTTTATACCAAAACAATATAGATTTGTGACCTATGTACATTATAAAAAACACATCTATTTATTTACATGGCCAAACAAGATATATTAGAACAAAAAATGCTCCTAAAGGCAGATCTACATGCTAAAAATGTCATAAAAATAAAAGCACCCAAAACTACAAGCGATATACATCAAATAATGAGCAATAGAGTCAGCATAAACCTTAAACTGAGGGATGAAGAAGGAGAGGTCTTTTGTGGCATCCAACCTCAAAGCCTACACCCTAGGAGGCTAGAAAGGTGGAGGTGATTGCCTAGAGCTCCAAGGAGGAAGAAGAAGGCCAAGGAGAAGAGAAGAAGGTTGTTGGAGGTGAAGCGGGTAGGAGAAATGGTAAAAAGGTGAGGGAAGGGATGGGTTTTATAAAAAAAAGGGCTGGTTGGCTTGGTGATTATAGATGTCATACCAAAACAAGTACGGGTTGGATTAGATAAAAAGGTATATGGTTTGGTGATGTTATTGGTATGTGTGTCATACTTAAAGAGGTATTGGTTGGGTTAGCTAAAGAAGCATGGGTTGGCTTTGTGATATCATAGGTATGGGTGGCATACCTAAAGAAGTATGGGTTGGATTAAATAAAGGGTATAGGTTGGCTTGGTGATGTCATAGGTATGGGTGTCATACTTAAAAAGGTATGGGTTGCATTAGATAAAGAGGAATGGGTTGGCTTGTTGATGTCATAGGTATGAGTTTCATACCTAAAAAGGTATGGGTTGGATTAGATAAAGAGGTATGAGTTGGGTTAACCCAAAGCCCAAAAAATGAGAGATTTTATCCTAAGGTAATCGGGCCAACCTCGAGACACGGTCCAAAAGGGTTATCAAACACACGACAAGCACATAAAAGACATGTAAGGAGCACGGTCCTGACATCTAACTATATATGACTTGATTGGACCAAACAGGAAAAAGTCAAGCATGTAGTATCCAAACAGGCTACCAAGAGCCGAAGGAGGCTAAGGTAGAACAAACATGCACCATACCATACATGAACCACGGCAAGAAGGGTCGAACCCCACTAACCCGTTTGGGTGACAACCAACCCTACAGTACAACCCTCGGGCTGATGGCCTGGGTACAACCTCCCCCACTTAGAAAATTCGTCCCGGAGTTTTCTAAGAGATTACACATGCAAAAACACGCCACAACGCATAACATAAAACACATAATAGCACTCAACCAAAACTAGAAGGGTGCTAATACTTCGAGTCGTCATCCTCCGCAAGTTAGAGTATGGGGAAACACTATCGCACCTTGTCCTCACACTCCCAAGTGGCCTCCTCAACGCCCTGCCGTGACCAAAGCACACTTACCAAAGGCACATCTTTCCTACAAAGAGTCTTCACAGACCAGTATAGAATCAGCATAGCTTCCTCATAGGACAGGTCAGGACGGACATTTAGCTACTCATACTAAAGTTGGTGTGATCCTTCGGGCACGTACTTTTTTAGCATAGATACATGGAACACCGAGTGCACTACTGGTAGATTTGGTGGGAATGCAAGCTCATATGCAACCTCTCCAACAACTTCAACGGGCCAATATACCTTGGACTCAGTTTACCCTGCCTCCCAAAATGCACACCACGCCTCCTTTAGTTGGTGAGACCTTTGTCTATGTGTCATCCCTACGCCTCTTATCGGCATAAGACCTTTGTCTATCCTGAGCTGCCAGAAACCTTTGCCTGATCAACTTAACTGTCCTCCGGGGAGTCTTCAAGCAACTGTGGGCCTACTATCAATGCCTCAATGCCCTCTAACCAACACGACAGTGATCTACACAGCCTTTCATACAATGCCTCAAAGGGTGCCTGAATGACCCAACCAAAAATGCAATATCGTGGGCCTAACCGGCTCAGGTGTTACTAAAAAATATAACTAACCAGCCCTATAACAACCCGTCCTAACCGGACCGAGTGGTACTTAAAATGGTACATGAAAAAATAAGTCTAAAATTTATAACTTATCAAAATAACTCATGTTTCATACACTAATATATAAAATAACCGTCCCACAGTCTCGAACCATTTCCCATAGCCATATTTATAATACAAGAAAATAAAAAGGAAGTTCACTTATCATCCCTTCGCCAGACATGAGTCAGTGGAAGAACCCCTCAGTAGTCTTTTATTCTTCGGTCCAACGCTGGTGACCTACGGAGGCAATTCCACGTTATTGATTAAAACACTAAGTCATATAGTTAAATAAAACAAGTCAATAAAACTCCCATCAATATCTTTTAGTTCAGTCTAAGATTATGGGCTGTCAGGTCCATTTTGACATGTCCATTGTTGGCTGTCAGGTCCATTCCGACATGACCGTTACTAGCTGTCAGGTCCATTCTGATATGTCCGTTACTGGCTGTCAGGTTCATTCTGACATGTCCGTTATTGGCTGTCAGGTCCATTCTGACATGTCCATTATTGGCTTTCAGGTCCATTCTGACATGTCCAGCTGTTAGGTCGATTCTGACATTATTGAGTTGTGAGGTCCATTCTAACATGTCCAGCTGTCAAGTCTATTCTGACATTATTGGGCTGTCAGGTTCTGACATGTCCATTATAAGATTATGAGCTGTCAAGTCCATTATTACATGTCCATTCAGAGCTTATGGGCTGTCAGGTGCATTCTAACATGTCCATTCAAAGATTATGAAGGGTGTGGCCTCGTGTCGAACTGAGTCAATTCCTCGACCCCGGTTGCACCGGTGCATAGTGGTCGAATCTGGGCTCAGGCTGACTAGACTGCCCAGAAGGGAAAATACAACATTTTAAATGATTATATGGACCTGGTTAGCTAGTATGTAAACCCGCAATTGCGACCAACGATCCTAATCTGAATGAGAACATAAAATTATACATAAGTATAATTTTATTTGAGTATAAATACATGCAATTACATGACTAATATATCTATCATGATTAAATTCCGACAACATAAAACATGTCATATTCAACAAATCTAGTGAGATAATTAATTATTCATGTGACTTAATCATTTAAGTTCTACTTAACATTTAAATTAATTATCTGAATCTTTATAAACAAATATTTAATTACTATTATTGGTATATTCTTTAACTGATTTGTATTATCATAATTTAAGGATATTACTATTACAATAATTATTTAATTCAA
The DNA here is from genome assembly GCA_032619315.1 of Piper longum. Lineage (NCBI taxonomy): Eukaryota > Viridiplantae > Streptophyta > Magnoliopsida > Piperales > Piperaceae > Piper > Piper longum. The sequence continues at coordinate 10,727 of JAVDBV010000791.1, forward strand.
TAAATGTTCAAACTTTCTTTATTTCATTATTCTGTTTAGTGATCTTTACACCATTATAATTTATTAACCCATTTTCTACCTTGTTAACTCGTTATTAAAATAATTACTTTATTTACCCAATATCAAATTTAATTTGGTAAAGGTGAGATCTTTATTTTATTAATTACTTATATCCATCGGATTTAATTTAATCGCTTGTAATAAGCCGATTAATTGTCGACCGTTTATGATGACCGTATCTTTATTATTTATGGCAATTTCGTATAATAATTTATTAGCTTAGCCTCTTTATCCCGTAACCCATTAGAATAATTATTTTAAAAGATTTATTACGAGTTGGTATTATTTTTAACTCAAACCGTATCTAGTTAAGCATAAATTACAGTTCTCACATCTTCTTCTTCCCCAACGTCCCTTCTCTTCTCCAAGGTCCATCCTTGCACCAAAACCAGCACAAACCTCTCCTCCTTCAACACCCAAAAGTAGACCACAACTCCATCCACTGCAACCTTCTCCAACAACCTAATTGGAAGCCCAGAATCAAAACTTTACAGCAATTCCCCATTGCCGTCCTATACCATCCATGGTGACCCCGACCTGCGCCATCCAAGGCAACCCCGACCAGCACCACCCAAGGAGACCCCAACCAACACAGCCCAAGGTGACAGCTAGGCGTTGTGAGCTTGCATGGCGTGAGCTTTGACCGGCAAACTGGTATAGGTGTCTGAAACTCCACTGTGTTGTCCATCGTCCAACCCTTATGCATAGCACTCCTAACATGCTGAAGACGGTAACTTAATTATCCTAATTTAACTAATTACACAGCATGGGACGTTGATGAAGCAACCGGAACAGCAAGTGATCATGATTTGCTGCAACAGCCGTAATTTACATTCATGGACGAAATTTCCAGTTTTCAGTTTACCCTTACCTTCCTTGTTGATTTGAGATTTTAATTCCATGATTATCAAGTTTATTATCAATTTGACATATGCATGCATGAAAATTAAGAAGAAGAAGAAAAGAGGAAAAATACCTAAGCAAGGAGGAAGCCGGCACTAGTCAGAAGGAGAATGAGAATGATGTCCCCCCTTACCCCTTATATAATGAAATGACAGCTAGGGTACGTGAAAACACCCTTCACCCGTATTTCACTTAACCGGTTAACCGGGTAAATGATATGTTTTACTTTACCGGTTAAATGATAATTAACCGGGTAAAGAAAGGTGGTCCTCCCATGGTCCACCGAAGTCCATCACACACAACTGAAGCAAGTCCTTCATGATCAGAATCATCCACTCGGACTAGCCATCTGTTTGTGGATGATAGGTTATACGAAACTTGGTAACTATCCCAAGTTCTCACTGGAAAGATCTCTAGAAGGAAGAGGTAAATCACTAGTCCCTATCTGATACAATCTCCCTAGGAACTCCGTGTAGTTTGAAAATTTGGTCCTAGTATAATCTAGCCAACGTAGACACGGGATAGGTCATACGAATCGGCATAAGGTGCGCTGATTTCGTCAACCTATCGTCGACAATTCATATTACATCCATCTGTCACTTGGAAGGGGGTAGATGTGTGACAAAGTCGCACATGATGCAATCTCACTTCCACTAATTTTTAGCACATCCTAGTTTCTGGTGGTCAGTCTTGACCTGCTGACAGGCAAGACTTTGTGATCCAGTGTCATGTATGTCCTCTTCAGCCTTGGCCACCAATAAGATTGGCACAAGTCATGAAACATCTTCACAGAGCCCGGATGCGCCGTGAACCTTGAGTGATGGGCCTTGTGAAGAATGTCCTTACGGAATCTAGGAAACTCTACAATATCTGGCACATATAAATCCTCTCATTTGGTACAAACTGTCTACCTCTCTAACCAACTTGAAATGAGCAACCTGAAGGAACCACTGCTCTATCAACTAATCAACTGCATGTGCCTATTACCTATCTGATATGGCCTATCATAGTTGGACTAATCATCAGCCTCATAAACACTGCCACAAGGTTTTAGTCTGCTACATCCTCTCTCTGTTCCTCATACTGTATACCCAACACTGCCAATCTGGCTCCATATACTACTGGCCTCATGCTCAAGGCATCTGCATCCATATTTGCCTTATCTAGATGGTAGGCATTGTCAATGTCATAATCTTCTAAGAACTCCAACCACCTGCATTGTCTACTATTTAGATCCTTCTAGGTGAAGATGTACTTCAAGCTCTTATGATCAGTAAAGAGCTGGAAAGGCACTCCATACAGATAGTGTCTCCATATTTGAAGTGCAAATACAACTGCTGCAAGCTCTAAGTCATGTGCGGGGTTATTCTGCGCATTCACTTTCAACTGCTAGGAAGCATAGGATATCACTCTGCCTCTCACACCAACTTACAACCCAGCCCTACACCAAAGTCATCACTCTATACTACAAAATCATCATGGCCATCTGGTAAACTCAACACTGGTGCACTAGTGAGTTTCTTCTTCAGAGCATGGAAATTTAGCTCACATGCGTCAGTCCACATGAAGCACTCTCCCTATCTAGTCAATCGTGTGAGTGGGTCTACCAAAGAAGAGAAACCCTATATGTGTAAAACCCGTGATTC
>JAVDBV010000793.1:0-10343 GCA_032619315.1 Piper longum
AGGACGGCGGGGGCGGCGGTTGTGAAGGAGCAGGGAGCGTCAAGGGTGTCATTCTCGTAATTAAAAGTTGACTCGACTTCGACTCGAGTAAAAAATAATAACTAATTCGAGATAATTTTAAAAAAATCCAAAAATACGAAAAAATATCATAAAATATAATATACACAAGAATATCAAAATGACATCAATAACTTTTATATATTTATGTTATGAGTTGTCAAATTATTATATATGCCTGATTTAGGCTGATTTGGACCGAATCAACTGAACCAATTCTTAACCAATTCGATCTGATTTAGTGGCTTCTTCGAAAATCGATTCCGATTTTGATTCCGATTTTTGCAACTATAATTATATAGACTTCAAATCGCAACTGAGTTGAATGGATATGCGAGCAGCAAACGCAAACTCTTGTCTAAGGAAAATAACTAAATTAGATCCTACCCAGCAAGATTTAGAAGAATGCCAAGAATGCAACATGAAATAATATCACACACCAAGAAATAATAAATTGATAAAAAATAATTAATAATTGAATTATCAATGCATAAATTTATAATCATATTAAAGCTTAAACTACCCAAAAGTTAATAGCAATTAATTCTAATTTTAACCCGCCATAAATAACTATAACCAAATATTTACTAATCTTTTCATGAAACATAATAATTTATTTTTACCCACTTAATTAAAATTTTATCCATGACATAAATACTTTATTAACATAATAACATAATAATGCCTTACCGAGCTGACAACAATTTAGATATTAATACTTGTTTAGTGGTAACCCAAATTAATAAAGCCCAATAATTAGTTACTTTAATTAATATTACTCAGATTAAACTCCACACTTGATAAAAATATTAATTTATGAAATTAAATGACAATGTTTCCCTGCCCCATTAAGTTCCATATTCCCATGAATAGGTTATAACGTGCTACTGAAAATACTCTTAATTACAATAATTGGCAAGTAAATCCATAATCTGACTAACATGGCACTCACCATCTATATATTCATAGATAATATTTTATCACCTATTCTAATATATACTCGCCATCTGTTAATTAAAAAGCTTGCTCAATCCATAATTAATTACTCGCCGACATTATACAACCTATTTTGGCTAAACACACAACTCAAGAATTAGTTCACTAACTCATATAACCAACCTCTTAATCTATCCCTTAGTAAAAATAAATAAATAATGTTCTCAATGCCTATCTTAAATGTTACATAATTAACTACAAAACGATATGACTAAACAGATAATAATTATCATATCCCTTACATTTACTACAACATCCAACAATTAATTCCTAAGTTTTCACTTCAACAACTATCAAATTTTAATCATGTTTTAATTTAAATAAAGTTCTAACGGCCTACTGCCCAATAAAATTAAATGTATGCCTCTATTAGTTTTATTCCTATTACTAATTAATTGATTAATCATTCATTAATATCCTACCCAACTTTAATTGAATAATATCGTACAGATCCTAATAATACTTTATACCTCTACAAATATTATGATTTAGTAATTTAACTGTAAATATATGCATAATACTCATACACAGTAACTATTCTCTATACGAAATTCAATAAATATTATAGAACCCAATACAAACATATGCATGAGGGTACTAACCTAACACAAAATTGCAATATTAATATTTATAAGCATTAAATGATAAGCCTCCCACCGACAATTAACAACATAGGAAGACACAATACATAAGGATTAAGGACCCAAGTGTACAAAAGGAAAAGATAAAACAAGAATGAGAAAACCACATCAAGGCTGCACTGCAATCATGCAGTGCCTTGCGCTACAACTTGCAATGCCATGGCCGCAACTTGCAACGCCATGCACTGCGCGCATTCCTTGCCGAGCACTGCAACATGTAGCACCTTCGCGCCGCATTCCCAACCTAAAACCCAATAAAAATTTCTCTTTTCACCATCTTTACCACCCCAGCACAACAATTCAGCGAGGGGAAACAAAAGCCCAATTATGACAACCGGAGGGAATAATAAACAAGTATGAGATGCCATGAATGATCAAAAACTAAAAACAATGGGGCAACGGAGGAGACAGCATACCCAAGACTTGACAAGTAACACGAGAAAACCGGACTCTTAGGATTGATCAGAGGTGGGTGGAGAAGTTGTCCTTTCCTCAAATTAATAGGGGAAGAAAAAAAAAATTGTAAAGGAATGACGTCCGGATGTTTTCTATCAAAATCTCAACTCACCACGGATCCTTTACCAACTACTAGACTTAATCAAATAAGTCAGGACTTTCCTAGCCACCTAAACCTAGTCATTATTGTTCATACAACCATGACAGCTAGCCTGCCTGACTCAACCCATGGGTTCAGTTCTTCGTGGCTAAATGCCCCTACTATATGATCACACGGTTCAAATTCAACTCCCTTTATCAAACAAAATTTTAATTAAAACCCCCAAACTAATAAATAAATAAATAAATAAAAATAAAATATTCAGATTTTGCAGTAGTGCTAACCAACACAGTGGGTTTGAATCTGGTTGAGGTCCAAACTCCAAGTATTTGGGCCTAAGTGGACTTGGAAATGGGAGGTATTGGTTAAGTCACTTCTAGAGTTGGGTAGACCTATTAGGCTTGAGAAAATTCTAAACGTAGGATATGCTAAGTTAAATGCTTCCAAAGTTTAATATGCTTTTATCATGACACAACCTAAAGTGTGGGTGAAATTTCATTCAATATGATCATCTTTTTTTTAATTTTTTTTATTTTACATATGAAGTGAGGGAATTAAGGTTTTACCCTACATTCCTGCGTACTCTAGAAAACTGATCAAAGTAACCACCAAAATGATTTTTAAATTAAAAAAATTACAAGTTTTTAGTAGACAATTAGTGAGTTCAATAATAATTTTTATAAAATTTATTAACCTCTACTATTTAGCTCATAATGGAGCACAATTTCAAAGTATGGCAAAATATATAGCCATCACAGTATACGCACCAAAAAATAGGGGCTTTGTTTATGCCCTATAATTTGTTATCTTAGCATAAAAAAATTACATGAATAAGCCCAAACACATATCAACAAGCCTACATTAGGTGGATAACATTTACAACCTGCATCAAGGTGTAAAAATTGAGGAGATGTGCAGCCAGGTCACAGGGACTTCGAAAGCTACCACATTTTGCCAAGTTTGGCACTTGTACCACAACATAGAAGCCATAGTAGACAAAGCAATGAACATCAACATTGTATAGCTTTACGTTATGAACACAACAAAGTAAGCATCAAGCAAAAATGCCTTCTAAAACATTACTTATGAATTTTCTACCAGTCTATGCAAAATAGTGACCATTGAGAATTTAAAAATAAGTAAAAATTAATTTAAAAATGAAAAAATTATAAAACCACCACCTATTTACTCATAAGTCAGCCAACTACAAGTAAAAAATCATACAAAAATACAAAACATGTAGCCATCCATACGGATCTAGTATCAAACACACACAATAAGCAAGAGGGAGGAGGGTTTACCTCCGACGATCCAAGGGGAGGTCTCTTGGGGCTTCCCACCCCAAGAATTACAATGCTAAGCTTTGGTTAGTCTTGGAAAGCTTGAAGGAAGTTGGAATAGGCCAAGGAAGGAAAATGGGAGGCTAAGGAGAGGAAGGAGGGTTGGAGAAGATGAGGAAAATAATGAAAAAGGGGAAGGAGATGGAGGTTTTAAAGAAAAAGGGAAAGCTTCTAACCATTAAAGGATGACTTGGTGATTTTATAAGTAAGGTGTAATACCTTAAGAGGTAAGGGTATCATACCAAATGAGGTATGAGTTGGCCCAAAACCCTAAACTAAGGGTTTCCCCCTATAGGGACTAGGACGACCTTAGAAATTACACTATGGGTCCCATAGAGACTAGGACAGTCTGAAAGTAGTTCCAAACACAAAGCAAATAATCTGGACTCACAAAAAACACAATCCTAAATATATTTAGACTCAACTCAAAAAAATTAAAAATATGAGCTGAGATAATGTAGTGTCCATTCAGATGATGCTGACCATCAGAGGAGACTAAGGTCGTGGCTTGTACATACCACATCATATATATACATGCGATAAAAAGGGTCGAATAAACAACTCGATCTAAATCAAGACCAAGCCGAAATTAAAATCGTCCGACTAAAAGCTTGGGTTTTACATCAAGAATATTGGGATCTAATTAGATTATGCATGATGGTAAACCATTGACAAGTGAAGCTAAGTTGGGAGGAGGTGAAGGACACATTGAGCCTTATCCAACAAACCCAATTTAGCTTGGGTTTAAAATATCGTACTGGTAACGATATAGATATTTTAGGTGATACAAAGTATATTGGTTCAACTAGGTTGAACCAGATTAAACAACATTCTAAAATTATAAATAAAATATTTTATTAAATGTTAAAAATATATTTTCTCATCAATAATTTTATTAAATACCGATTAAAATACCGGAATTTCCAACAAAAAGTCAATTTTTGTGAACAATTCATACTAAAACAAATTGGGTACCAATTAATATGAAATCAGGTAGACTCTAACTTTAATGACCTAGCTCATGTGCAATACAATAGGTCATCTCATTTCTTTAAGAGTAATTAATTAAAGATATGTAGTTATTTCCAATAATATACTTAGTTTTATAATTCTATCTCTTGGATATAGAATTAATAAATTTTTAAAAAATAAAAAACCCTATTTATTGTTAAAGAGGAGATAAGTGTCAATCCTCGTCAAATTTTTTGTTTTTTTCTGGTTTTTTACTTACTTTTCTTTTCGTGGCCATTCATGCTACTACATGAATGACATTACAACCAAATTATATACCAAAATAATTACAATAAAATCAATAAAAATTTATTAAATAAAATCGATAGAGTCACCCCTAAAAGTGCAATTAGGGGCCACCTATCAAATCAACATGTATAAGCACATAAATTCATATACATCCATTGTACAATATGTTTCACATAAACATTTAATTTGGCTATATAAAAATATTTTATGTTTTGGGTCTCGACCTACATGTTCATTTTATTCATATTTCCACCTTTATCATTCAGTCTACATACTAATATATATTTTGAATCTTATTATTACTATCCATTTCTATTTATCAAAATCTTGATCATATCATCTTTTATATAAGGCAATTTCATTACAAATATTTTATTTTCATAATAACAAAACAAACATTAGGTTGGCGAGCATGTGTGTGCAACGTAGGTCACTGCTCCTCCATCCAAATCAGTATATCCAGTATTTAATCCTCACCTACATATATATAAAAGAAACGTTAGTAACGAGTATTTTATTAGTCCAAAAATATAATTACATTATAAACTTGGAAATAAGAGCTTACTCTCATTTCGAATAAAAATATTCGTATACTTTTCATGAACACTCCTAAGGCCATCTACTGAGGAGCCATCTAGCTGCAAACCCGATAGCATCCCAAAGTAACTAGTCTAATGCCTTTCTCGGCATTTTCTCATTTTTCTGGTCCCCTGAGACTACCAGTATATCTTAGGCCCTCTCTATTCCTCCATAATTCTCCTAGCCTTTTGAATGAAAGTTGAGAATTCTCAGGCAATCGCCTTTAGTACCCTTTGAACCACAAATCCGGGCATGCATTGTACTAAACAATGCTTGTAAAGCTCCATGTTTCTCTGGGTCCCTCGGGAATGGAACAACTATCTCACTAATCCAGAGCCCGTTTTGACTGGCATCTGCACCGCTCATATTACATGCGAGTCAGTTTTCTCATCTCTCATCTCACTGAAATCTTGATAAAACTATATATATGTCTATGAAGGAATTTATATAATATGCCCGACGGCAAATTACAGTGGATCTTATTTTCGAAATCAAACTTGAGGGATATCATCCTCGATGATTATTAATCCGAAAAACTGATTGATTAAATGGCCCGGGTTAAGCGGGATCCGATAAAACTTCAATTAACCTGTCCTGTAAGTAATAAAATAAATATACAATGGAATAGAACACAAAATATGGATAAATCCTAAATGAACATACAATGCAAGTAATAAAACAAACATACAATGGAATAGAACGCAAAATAGGGACAAGTCCTAAACAAAACTTGAAGAAGCTCCGAGTGTGTTCTCATGCCTAGGCGGCAAGCTCTTACTCCGTACCTACACATTAAACTAAAAGCTAACGCTTGTTTATGATGCATTCACACATCCTATATAAGATTTCCTATGCTACGCTGTATTAAATCACGATAATTAGTGAGTTTAAATAATTAGTTCCTAAAATCAAATTCATATTTTTATTACAATAAAAATATTTAACACATGAATTTATCAATCCTAGCATGTTGTGCCAATAATTATCACCTTTAATAAATTAAATCGAAGCTAATTATGCCACGAGTTATCGGCAATCGGTGACGGCTAGGTTTTGTCGTGCGGCTCGAGACTCGAATTCAGCACCTAATGGTGTTCGAAGTTCGATCAGGTTTAACTAGATGAATTCGATGGAAGATCTAGCGAATCCGATTTTTGTACAATTTCTGGCAGTTTTTTGGTGACTTTTCTGACGAGGCAATTGGGGTAATGGGTTGGCACTGGTTCAACAAGCTTGACCCAATAGTAGTGGCGGTGAGGGCAATAATGGTGACGATGACCACCGGCGACAGTGACGAGTTGCCCGACCGGTAGTTTGATTGGCCTTCGGCTGGCCTTTACGGTAACATTGGGTGTGGGGAAAATGCTCAAGAGTTGAAACGGTGGTGTCGGCAACACGGCTGTAGTGGAGTGGCACGGACAGCAGCGAATTGGCATCGTGGAGTGTGGCACGGTCGCGCTTGATTCGGCATTGTGGAGGCCAAGCTGTAGCTGTGGGTGCTCAAGGCGGAATGGCGACAGCACGGCAGGGTTCAGCGGCGTCTATCGGCAACGGTGTGGCAACCGGAGATGGTGATTATCCAGGTTTCAGGGAGAAAACGTCGGGGGTCCCCGGTGGTAATTTCATTAATAAAATTTGGCTCAACTCCGACTCTAGTAAAAAATAATAACTAGTTTATAATTAATTTAAAAAAAACCAAAAAAATAAGGGAAAATACCATAAAATATAATACACACCATCACATCATAATGACATGCTCTATTAACTAATAGCCCACCCAAACAACCCTATAACGTGTCCTAATGTGTTATTCGGCCCAAATATAATTCTACGGTCAAATAGTAAAATAAAAAATCTAAGTGTATTATCATATATTATAATAACTCATTCTACTGTTATCTTACTGACGTTATCATCATATATTTGGGTATACATAACCTTTGAGGCTCAGTATGCATATTTTAAAATTGACTCGACTGAAAATGGCAGTCGAACCGACCTGTTCTGACTATAACTCTAACTTGGACCATGGTTTTTAAACAAACAATGTGAGACAAAATAATTAATGATTCGAGGCATAAGGCACATGTGGATATAGTTAGTAAATCTATATTAACGGGTTAGAAAGATGAGTTTTTTAAGTGTGAATCATATACGCACAATTTTTATATGATTCATAGTGCAACCCAAAAATCACCACATGCACGTAAATCAAATTATACATCGACAACCCATAGAAAATCTGATTCATAGGCTCGTAGGCCTAAAAATAATGGACAAAAAATATTCACACTATATTTATAACTTAAACTCACTAATAAGTATAATATTATTTTGAGTAGATCAACAATGAAATATTATTCATATTGTTAATCTATTTTAACAATGTAAATTAGATTCATAATTTCACTAAAACCCTAAGGTTTGGTTGTATGATCTGATCAAATAAAAGAATACAATGATAGTTGTCATCCATCTGCGAACGGAGGTTAAAAATTCACAACGTAAATAAGTTGCTTGAATGCAATCATACTTGAGAACTTGAAGTTGCTTGAATGCCATCATCCTTGAGAACTTGAAGATCTTACACCAGATTTGGACTCTAATAATTATTTAGATTGAATTACCTCTTCCCAAGTCCGGTCCGGTTTGAATCAGTTTAAGAGCCAAACGCTCAGACGTCCAAAATGTAGTATCCTACCTTAAAATTGCCCAGCACATATTGCACACAAAGTCGGCGCAAATCAATTAATTAGCTTGGAAATCCAAATTTATCCCTACTCAAACGTGCTTCATTAAATTTCGGGTCCAACTTTTATTAAGTTGGGTTGATGAACAATAAGCCAAATTAAGCTTAATCGAGCTATAATTAAAGAGCCAATGTGGGAGTATACCACCAAAACAATTTGGGTTGGCTAGATTTTAGCTTAAGTCAAACCTAGAGTCAAACTCTGGTAGAGTCAACCATCAAGCCAATCAATCAAGCAATAAAGAGAGTAATTAGCGTACCTTAAAATTGTCCTCCATATACATAACACAAAACTCGATCTTTCACTGAGTCAATCAAAGTCTAGCAATCACTAGTACTTGCGCTTACGAGATTTAAGCTGGAATTTAACTTTAAGTTGATATCTAGCCATATCAATTAACATATACAATCTGCTCTAACAAGTGCAGCCTCCCACTCTAAATAGTCCAACTAATATCCATAAAAGTTAGCTTCGAGTCGAGTAGATCCTTACAATGCAAAATTTTTTGCTCCTCCTGGGAGGGATGCCGGGCGTCTCCATCGGCGTTGCTCCAAAGAGAAGCCAAAACCGGTTCCCTTACAAACACAAGTCTACAACTGTGGCTCATTCCATTTAGATCGGGTCAAATGAACCACCTAACCTACAAATAACTTTTATATTACCCACCCTAAAAAAAAGGTAACCTTAAATAAAACACAAAAAAGTCAACCAAAACCCAAACCAAAGTCCACAAAAACCCTGCAAAAAAAGGTTTTTTTTACGGTTACTTTTAGGTGTCAATGGCAGCCTTCAGCCTGGACCAGCAGAGCAAATGAGAGTCAATGGCCATGCAATGACCATCAAAACAGCTCTCACTCACTATTTTTTGCCTCTACGTAAAACCTCTTCGTGCCAAACCTTCTTACACCCTCCCTCCCCCTTCCAACATGCACCTCACGTCTCCCCATTTCAAAAACGGCAACCTGCCCACCTCCCAACTTCCCCTCTTCCCTACCTCTGGACCTCCCCAAGCCTCCTCATGACCGCCACCGCCACCACTTCTGTAACACCCCGCTTCGGCTCACCCACGAACTGACCCGGAAGTGTCACCGGTGACCAAACCGTTTGCTAATCTACTGGATTCGGTTAAGCCAACCCAGATTTACCCTCGGCGTCTTAAGACGGTGATGCAAACATGCAAGGCATGGATAATATGCTTGGGTTCTAACGTGGTCCTACATGCATGTCATGCTATGCAAACAAAATAGAACGAACGCAGTAAACGAGAAATCCAAAGAAAAATATCTATTTCTATAGAAAAACGGAGAGAGTTTCTCCTGAAAGTGCAATAAGGGCCAACCTGTCCACAACAAAGATATGTATGCATTTTATCAAAATGATGTAAAACATGATAATCGATAATCACATACAATCATCATCACTTTCACTTTCACCTGAGCCGAGTCTGAGCTCCAAGGATCCTTATTCATTCATATTTATCTATTCATTTTCATAAACAGTTTATCAAAACATAACGCATTAAAATTTCCACTCACATAACATTAACACACATTCATTCACATTACACGCGGCAAGTACATGTGTGCGCCATTCTATGCTACTCCTCCGCAGTCCCGACAGCAGCTTTCAATCATCGCGATCCACACTTACATATATATAAGAAAACCGTCAATAACAAGTGTTACCGGCCCGAAAAATAACTAATATCAAAGTGGCATAAGAGGGCTAACCCTCCTGTTGAATAAAAACCATATACTTCTTCAAGAACTCTCATAAGGGCACTAATGGGAGCCGTCGATCTTGAGATGACAGCGTCCCCTTTCCATATCGTTCTCTTGCCTCGGCCATTTCATCTATTGCATCTTGCATCAATTCTCATTCTCGTTCATCTTAGCCCTCTACATCTTCCATATTACTCCTGGCCTTGAGCACGAAGGCTGAGTACTTTTAGGCAGTCGCCTTCAGTACCCTTTGATTTACAAGTCTAGACATGCGCTGTACTTAACAGTACTCGTAAACCTCCACGTTCTCCGAGTGTGAGGAACTCAAACGCGGAGTTGTCAGGATCTCTCGGGAATTAAGTTGTCCAGAGCCCGCTTAGACTGGCCAACGCCCTCTCGAGTAGCGCGGTCGTCGAATTCCCCTCTCACACATCTCACTGAAA
>JAVDBV010000794.1:0-10473 GCA_032619315.1 Piper longum
AGCACCGTCTCGGTAAGCTCAACCCAGTGGTGGTGACGACGAGGGCAGCCACAGTGGCGATGACCACCAATGGCGGCGTCGAGTTCGGTCGGGGCGGTCGGTCGTTCCGATTGGACTCACGGCCGACGTCAACGGCGATACACGGTAAGGTGGAAGGGTCTGGGAGGTCGAGGGGAAGGCTCTGACGTCACAACGACGGCGGTCCGGCTCAAACGGCGGCGGATCGTCGACGGGGCGGTGACGAAATTGCGTGCGATTTCTGTGTCGCGATGGCTGGACGGCGGCCAGGATTGGTCGGGGCAGCACGACGACGGCACGGCGAGCTGGGTGGCCGGCGATCGGTGGCCGAGGTGGCGCTGGGCGGCGACGGTGACCTTAAGGGGCGGCGGCTAGGGTTTGGGAGGGGTGGAATGTGTCGGGGTTTTGGGGAGGGTAATGAGAAGTGTAGGGTGGCAAACTTGTAATTTAGACTTAACTCGACACCGACTCGAGTCAAGAATAATTCTAACTCGAATAAATCCTAAAACAAATCTAATAAAAATTAGAAAAATCCTGTAAAATAAAATAAACACTACAACATCAAAATGACATGCTCCATAGCTAATCACCCATCCAAACTACCCCATAATGCGTCCTAAAGTGTTAATCAACCTAAAACTATTTCTATGATCAAGTCTGTAAAAAGAAAAATCACTGCTTACTTTCATATATTCTGATAACTCATTTCTAACCATCTTTTCTACGTTATCATCATACATTCAAGTACACTTAACCCCCATCGTTCATAACTCACGGCTGATCACGACTCAGCATGTGGTCTATGAACTGACTCGACTCGAACTGATGGTTAAACCGACATGTTCGATGTAATAAAACCTTGACTTGAGTCACGGGTTTTACAATGGGTATATACAATAATGGACGAAAGCTCAAATTGAAACTGTCTAAAGTCAAAACTAACTCGAGACCTAATAGGCGGGAATTGAGGTAAGAAGGATAAATAGGTCTCGAAATAGCCGTCTAGTGAAATAAGGTGAAAACCAAGGACTCAATTAAGCTGAGTACATTGGGGCATAATCCGGTGATCTGAAATCTTTACGATGAATGCAAATAAGATACTATGAAAATTCTAAACATATACTAAACACTGCAATAGCCTAAATCTAGGCCTAAACCTTGGCTAACCCATTAAAAAATCATTTATATACTTCGTGTATACACTGATAATTCGTGTTCTGCTGAAGCCTAACTAAATCTATTATCTACATATCGACTATATTCAAATACCATAACATGCTCAAACGGCCATTTAGGCCTTATACTCATAACTGAAAACTGGTTTGGCTCAAGCTCGAACAGACTCCTTATTGTCCCGAATCAGGCAAAATTATAAGCAAGTAAAACCCAACCCGAAAGTGGGTTTTACACACTATGTGTAATCAATTTGTAATAAGGTTAGGATGCAATTCAATTAGGTGGAAGCATCAAAATATTTTTTGTTACATAAGTTCATGCTTATGCACAAATATTGTTAGATTTTGTGGCACCCGTGTGCCCCCTCATAATTTACTGAACTATATTTAAGGATACTTCTAAATAATTAATGGGTGGTTATAGTTTCTTTGTATATATATTGTAAAGTAGGTCTAATTCCTATTTTCGAACAAGGATTGGAGACAACAGATGTAAGATATCTCCTTTTTTAACTCATTTATGCATAATAGATCCCAAACTATGAATTCGAGTTCTTTCAATCACATAATTGAACTCAGCCATTTGTAAAAATAGTATCTGATAATTGATTTATTTCTGTTTTGACAAAGGTATATGCTCTTTTTATTTTAGGTAGGATTGTCTATTTCTTCCAATATGTGTATTTACGAGGCATGTACTATAGCCTGTTGGATGTTGGACATAAATATATACATTAATTAAGAATTGTATCATATGTTATTATTTAAAGTTGGCCTAAATTAAATTAATATATTAAATTTAAGGTTTATGGGTCATAAATTAAGATGTGGAAATCAATATGTGAATACCATAAATAAAGATGTGGAATATAATGTGTAGATACTATTTTTGTAATTTCTCTTTTGTGATGGATGAAATTGAAATTATAAAACCAAGGCTATGAATAAGGAAGTTATGGTCCTTGAATTCATAAGTAGTTTTTGTTCTGGTATCATTGTAACGATCCAGCCCAAAGTGCAACGTAATGGACCTAAGCCATTTCTTTAAAATGGTTAACTCAAGTTTAAAGATCTATAGTCCATTCCTACTTGTAAACATCATTTCTTTAAGATGGTTAACCCAAGTTTAATAATCTATATTCTATTCACACTTATAAATAGGGTCATCTCTCAGTAGGTATTAGATGCGGGATTAAGTTAAGGAATCTCACAATCTACCTACCTTAGGAAATTTTATCCTCAAAATTCTAGACTTGGCTTGTGGCTAGCCCCAAACCACAACCTTCCATGGCCCGTGAACCACGACCTTCCATGACCCGTGACCGAGAGCTTAGCCAACATTCGTAGTCCAACCCACCATCTAACATGGAACCAGGTTGCTCTGATACCATTTGTAACGACCCAGCCCAAAGTACAACGTAATGGGCCTAAGTCATTTCTTTAAAATGCTCAACCCAAGTTTAAAGACCTATAGTCCATTCACACTTATAAACAAGATCTTCTCCCAGTAGGAATTAGATGTTGGATTAAGTTGAGGGATTTCACAACCTCATTGTCTAGAAATTAGGTTTTGAAAACTATTCTTATATTTGGAAGATCAAAACCTAAGGTGGTAAAGAATTAATTTTCTTCTATTGATTCAAGTACGCTTCTACTATTTAATATTATTCATTTGATGATTTGATATGAAGATAATAAAGTTTTGTTACTAAGATTAAATTCTAAAGATCTAACAAGTAGTATCAGAGCCAACTTCATATTAAATAATTGAGCATTAGGTTTTATTTGTATTTAATTATGGATTGGAACTATCTAGTTCTATATCACATTTAGATCTACGGATTAAAGGAAAATACAAGAAATTTGTAAAACCCGGGCTGTTTGTAACACCTCGATTTCGGTTCAGTTAAGAACCGAATCATAAATGTTACGATCGAGTCGAGTCATGTTTAATATTATTGGTCAGTGAGACTCGATAAATATAATAGATCGAAATAAACCTCTTCGTGTCATGAGAATGGAAAACATTGCAAAATAAACATCAAAACACATCAAAATAAATAAATGCAAGAAAGCAAATATTAGGTTCAGCTCAAGTGTGTGTAGCGTTCATTTGTCCTCCCACCAAAGTCGGTACAGGATTTGCAAGACCTATATATATTATATGAAAACCGTCATTAACGAATGTTACTGGTCCGAAAAATAACTAATACAATCTGGCAAATGGGTATTCCATTATCCATGAAAACTTATGAAACTTCAAGAATGCCTCACACTGAGCAATAAGCAAACATACTTAACAAATGCCGGCTCACATGCACGACTCATAATCATAATTATACATACATACAACGCTTACGCCCTCACACCTTCCATATCACCCATCACTGTACTCGAGTGGCAAAAGGAACAATTAAGTTAGTGCTACATATTCCGGAAATGCGCTACATTACGGAGTACTATCATACACTCGCACTACCATATGGTTTGAAGGAGTACTAGCACGGTCCATACATATCTCCATATCACTCATTCTTTTATTCGTGAAATCCGTAAAACAATGCGTACTTATATAATAGGCTTAGGGATGAGGCTTGTATAATGAATTTCTAGAGCTAAAGTTTGAAAACCAACAAGGGATCTCATCCTCGTAGTTTTATTAAACAAGTGTAAAAATGCAGCTAAATGGCCCGACATCGGAGGGTTCCAATAAAACACCGTTGATGACATCATACGTTTAAAACACGATTAATTCTTACACGCAAAGAATCAAGCAGAGAAGGAGAGTCCTACAGACCTGTGGTGCAAGCTACAAGCGTTTATGCACATCTACGGCGAGCTCGGACTTCGAAGCCTATATCGGAACCCATTGCTAAGTAAAATATGAACATCCCTATATGATGCATACATGTGGTGTGTGCTCATATAATCAATATATCTTAATAAATAAGACGGTACTAAATAAACTTACAGCTAAACATACATCACATAAATCGAGACATAATAATAGTAATAATAAATAAAAAAGAAATAAATACATTCTTATATAGTTAAATAGTAATAAATACATAAACATAAATAATACTTTAATCATAAAATAATATCATAATTATACAATACAAAAATATATAATGACATACAAATACATAATAACATACATGAGAATAGATAAATAAATAAATATACAAATAAATAAAATTTAATTAACATACCTCAGTATAAACTGATAACTCATGATCTTATCATCTACATATCAGGCACACTCAGTCACAATAACATGGTCATACGGCCATCCAGGCCCATACTCATAATCTGAAACTAGTTTGGCTCGATCTCGTTCGAACAAACTCGATACTGGCCCGAATAGGGCAAAACTTAAATCGGGTAAAACCCTAACCCGAAAATGGGGGTTTTACAACCTACCTCTCCTCCTTAAAATATTCTTCCCTCGAAATTTCTTACATCAACTGCGATTGACGGACTAAACTGAATGTGCCACCCTGCTGACAAACTAGTAGCTCTCCCTCGAAAGCTAGCTACACACGGTTCAAGCGTACCAACATGAAGCTAGATCTTTGAATCGTGACAAAGCTCACAAGCTCCGTACTAATCTTGCTATATAGACTACACGTGCTCGAATCATCTGATAAACATGCCATATATGCTAGGATCATCTGTTTGTACTGACCATACATACTCTAATTGTCTCGCTGGACTGACCATGCATACTCGAATTGTGTCCCTAGACTGACCCTACATGCTCGAGTCATCTCGCTAGACTAACTCCTAGGGTCACTACATACTTTGGGGATTGAAATACAATGACTCCTTCATGAAAATCTAAGCTCACTTCTAAGGATCTACTGGGTAGTGGAGCAGGTACTCTAGGAAAAACTATATCAGTGCAATGCATACGACCTAGCATCTACCCATATCTCCCCGATCCTCATCAATGCAGGCCAACTTGGTGTATACTCAAAG
The DNA here is from genome assembly GCA_032619315.1 of Piper longum. Classification (NCBI taxonomy): domain Eukaryota; kingdom Viridiplantae; phylum Streptophyta; class Magnoliopsida; order Piperales; family Piperaceae; genus Piper; species Piper longum. Next base: position 5,175 of record JAVDBV010000794.1, read on the forward strand.
CACATTGCTCTAGATCCTACAACTATACTAAGGAAACTTGCGAGTCCTGCTTACGGTCGACTCTACTATCAAATAAAGGTATATACTTATGAACTATATGGCTCACTATCGCCAGTCTAAGTCAAACACTCAAGTGTCCCTCTAAGAGGAACTAAACTAGGCTTTAGTTAACTAAGTTCTATGTCAGATATCTCACTCTATTCCATAATGGAACAAGGAAAACTGCTATAGCTCTCGTAACTATCTATATGACCACTAATTGCTGAAGAGGGCTATGTGTGATAAAATGGAGGTGAGAACACCTGTACATGTACAGTGTGTCTCAAGGAGTATGAAAACATATTCTGCATGGACCTTTTGTGGAGTTTGCATCTGGTCTGTGGCATGTGCGCTGGTCAGTGTCTACTCATCTCAACCATATGGAAAAATAGATAGCATGACTTATATATTTTAAAGGTGAGCGTGAACATACTTAAGTAGAGGCTTGGCTTTGTCGGACACTTCTGGTCATATGGAAAGAGACTGGATCTCTCATGGAAAACTAGTCACACTGCTCTATTACTCTAACTGGGAGGTATGTCATCCTTACATAGTTTGCCATCATGTCTCTGTCTGTAGTGATGTATGTATGTTTGTCTGAGTCACGGTGGGCAATAAAATTCTATATAGGATATCGGGTGACTCACGAATATGGGTAGGTCCATGGACATGCCTCTAAGATCATCATGATTGGACTCTGCCATAGGTGGCCAGCCTAAATAGCCAACCAACGACGAGTCTAAGAGACGGCTCTTAAGTGGCTCTAGTTCAATCAACTAACAGTAGACATGTGTTTCTCTATATCGTACCAGTCATGCACTTCTAAGTGGATGGGATTCAAACGACCCAAAGAACCACTATCTCTCATCAAGTCTACGGGGACTCATATTGAGGTTTGACAGTGTCTCGTCCATTCTTCAGTGGTGTAAGACCTGCCATCCCGTACCGATTTGCAGTACTAATCTTAACTCACATGACTACTACCATTGTGGTAGACGCTCAAGCAAAGCTATAAGTCAAGATGAGCATACACTGGTGTCCCTCTATCTAGTCAACATGATTCGGTCAAATTGAAGTTTGTGCCTGTGTCGCTCCCAATCTTGGGTGAAGTTGTTTCCTCTAGATAGGTTTGTCATCAGCTACTTGCACTGTAAGTCTTAAATAATACCACGAAGGTACCTCCTTTACTCGGGGCAAATGCTAAATCTTATGTCTGAGGGTAAGAACCTAATTGTGCTGGCGAAGCACAAGGAAAACACTATCTCCCTCAAGGGCACGCCCTTGCTCAACCCACCATCTAAGCGAAAGGCTCCAGTACGAATCAGACTCCTCTCACTAGTTGAGGTCACACTATATGTCTGACCATCTGCTAACCATCTGATTTGCATACCATGGCCATAGCTCATACTGCATGTCTCAATGTCTGCTAATCATCTAACCTATATAACTTAGGTATAACCCATCTGTACGTTGTTACACTGACTGAACAATCTGACCAGTGTGGCCATCTCATCTGGAGGTCACACTGCACTGTTTTTGGACTCTGTGTGTGTACAGCCTTAAGAGACACACTAATAGTTTTTTATGATTCTTGTAAGACCGTAACTAACACTATCTTGTAATACCTGTCTGACCCATGGATGTTAGGTCAAGGCGATTGTATAAAAGATGGCTAGTGAAGTCAATTCTGTATCATCGCTTCAAAATTATCTCAGTGCACCTAACTTTCCTCTACCCGACTAATGTTATCGTAGCTAGATATTGTCTTCAATCTCTGACTCAACTCTGCTCTCAGTATTGTGACGTGCGGTCTCTATGCAAAGCTAAGAACATCTTCAAGTGGTTGTCCTCCTTTAGGGTGAGGTAACTACTTGGCCCTTACTTCCACTACAACTACTCACACAGTCGGCGATAGTGCAATATACCGATGTGGTTTTTATCACAGATGGTAGTGGTCCGCATTCAGTCAGCGGTAGCGCATCACAAATGACGGCTGTGCTACTTGGACGATAGTTGTGAAACTTGGATGGCGGTTGTGCTACTCGGATGGTGGTTGTGCTACATGAAAGGTGGTTGTGCAACTTGGACGGTGGTTGTGCTACTCAGCAATTGAAGTCAGATCCTGATCATGTACATCATGAATCCATCACTGTCGCTCACATGTTCATCTCCATGTATCTATCTCATCAGAAATAGTTCTTATCAACTCGACTTAGCCTATCCAACCATGTGTGCAATCCAGGTGCTGAAGTAAGTCTGATCATGTACGTTATGAACTCATTACTGTCTCTGACATATTTATCTTCATGTATCTATTTCCCAGAGGTAGTCGCCATCAACTCGGTTCAGATTATCCAACCGTGCGTATCTGACCAAGAGAGGTCTTGATCATAGTGGTAACACATACAATGGTGATCCAATAATGAGCCTACACTATCTCCTGCAATTTGGAGTGACTACTCCACTACCCAGTAGACCCTTAGGGGTGAGCTTAGATTTTCATGCAGGTGTCATTGTATTTCTGTCCCCATAGTATGTAGTGACCCTAGGAGTTAGTATAGCGAGATGACTCGAGCATGCAGGGTCAGTCTAGGGAGACAATTGAAGTATGCATGGTCAGTCTAGCGAGACAATTAGAGTATGTATGGTCAGTGCATACAGATGATCCTAGCATATATGGCATGTTTATCAGATGATTCCAGCACGTGTAGTCTATATAGCCAGATTAGTACAGAGCTTGTGAGCTTTGTCAGCATTCAGAGATCTAGCTTCATGTTGGTACGCTTGAACCGTGTGTAGCTAGCTTTTGAGGGAGAGCTACTAGTTTGTCAGCAGGATGGCACCTTCAGTTGAGAAATTCAATCGCAGTTGATGTAAGAAATTTTGAGGACGGAATTTTTATGAGGAGAGGTAGGTTGTAAAACTGCCATTTTCGGGTTATGGTTTTACCCGATATAAGTTTTGCCCTATTCTGGTCAGTATCGAATTGGGTCGAGCGAAACTAGTTTCAGATTATGAGTATGGGCCTAGATGGCCGTATAACCATGTTATAGTGACTAAGTGTGCCTGATATGTAGATGATAAGATCATGAGTTATCAGTTTATACTGAGGTATATAGATTTGTTTGTATATGAAGCGAGGATTTTAGGCCTAGATCTAGGCCGTTGCAGTATTAGCATCTATTTGGGATTTTCTGGGAATTTCATTTGCATGCACCATAGGAATTTTGGATCACTCGATTTACGCCCCTGTGGGCCCAGTTTGATTAAGTTCATGGTTCGAGGCCCATTTAGCCTTCTTACCTCGATTCCCTCTTATAGAATCATTTTTAGAATTCGAGTTAGTTTCAACTTTAGATGGTATTAATTTGAACTTTCCGTCCATAAGTATGTTGTATACATAGATAGGTGGACCCCACTATGTTACAGAGTTGTTGGACAATCAGATCATGCAACGTGGCAAAATCAGATCCATCCACTCAACCCTAGCTGCCCATATAAATTTTAAGGTTTTCTCTCGTTTACGGATTTCCACCTTTAGTGCCGCCGGCACTTTAGCTCGCCGTCGGCGACACCTCGGCCCTCCTCCGGCCAGACCATAAGTACGACCATGATCGTCTCGCGGCTGGCTTTCGAGTCGTACCCACAATCGCCACTGGCTCCGCTGCAATCGCCCTCGGAGACGATCTTTTTGGGGTCGGTTTCTGCCATCGCCGCCACCCGTTCGGGTAATTTTCCGGCACTGACGAGCCACCACTGGCCGATCCGACCACCCACGCAGCTACCCCTCACCTAGATCTACACTTTGAGACTGACATCGACCTCTGCCGTGGCTGCGAGAATCGGGTAAAACCCAAAGCCTCGGGCAAAACTGAAATCGGGTAAAACCCTAACCCAAAAATTGGGGTTTTACACTGTTTGCCCGAGGGTTTTTATAGCCGGTTCGGTTTTTACCTGAATCGGGTTAGTAGGGTCTAACCCTTCTTGCTATGGTTCATATATATGCTAAAGTTGCCCAGTCTTAGCTGACTTCGGCATTCGGTTTGCCTATTTGGATGCGGCACGCCCGACTTTATGATGTTGGGTCAAATTTAATCGTATATAATTAGATTTTAGGATTGTGACTCTCGCGTGCCTTTTTTGTGTTTACCGTGCATTAGATAACCTTTCGGACCGTCCTAACCCCTTTTGGGACATGTAGTGTAATGATGTAAAAATTATAACGCAAGTGCATGTGTCGAATCAAGTAACAAAACTTATAAGAAAGTATCGTCCTACGAGGAATTAGTAGTAGAAATTCTCAATTACCAAAACTAATTTAATTAATTATACTTAAATGAAAACAAATTTAAAGAGTGATTTAATTATGAATTAGGACTAAATTAATCTAAAATGCAATATTTAAATGATGAATTTATTTCAAGAGGACAAACTTAGGATTTTCAATCAATTAGTGCTCTATATAATTAAAGTAATAATTTTTATCTATGAATTGTACATTCGAATCATTAACCACGGGAATTAATTATTTATGACATCTCTTAGATTCACCATAAACTTATCACTCGCACCCAACTTCTATATCTCTATGAAATAGCGTATACAAAATGATACATTAAGTTATGTCCTTAAGAGTTACCCAAAATATATTAGTATATTTCTATCTTATATGTGAATCACCTAAAATAGATGAAAAAAGACTATTTTATTAACTAATAAATCTAATCTTTCTATCTCTAATAAGATTAAATCTGTAGATCAATCAATATATGGCCAGTCTAATGATAGGATTAACGAATAAAATAGAATAGATGATCGAAAAACACAATCATATAAATAAAAATTAATAACATTACTAATCTATGCACTAAGTTTCATTGAAAATCATATAAAAGAATTTACTCCATAAAATATTCAAATAAACTTAAGAAATTCATATGTGATATGAAAGACATCATTAATCACAAAGAAAAATAAATCAAAGTAAGAAAAACTCTTTTCAAGAAAGCGTCTTTTTCTTCTAATCTAACTTATTCGTCTTCCTTCTCTCTTTTGCACCGTCTTTCAGCCGTTAAGAGTTGTTCTTTTCTAGATAAAACCCTAATTCAGTTTATAAATGATCTAGTCAAATATTTCAAGCGGGGTCCACCATGCTATAGTACCCGGTTGCTACAGTAACCGCCACAACCTGGATCGCTACAGTGCTCGTTCCGCTACATTGCCCGCCGGGTCGCTACAGTACCCACCCCGAGTAGCTACA
>JAVDBV010000799.1:0-10631 GCA_032619315.1 Piper longum
CCTGAAATTGACTCTATCGGAGCGAATCGAGGTAAGAAGGCTAAATGGGCCTTGAACACTGGACTTAATCAAATTGGGCCCACAGGGGCATAAATCGAGTGATCTAAAATTCCTATGATGCATGCAAATGATGTACCCATAAAATCCCAAACGGATACTAAACGCCGTAACGGCCTAAATCTAGCCTAAAATCCTGTCTAACACATACAAACAAATCTGTATACCTGAGCATACATTGATAACTCGTGATCTTATAATTTGCATGTCGGGCATACTCAGCCTCCATAACATGTTCATATGGCCATTTAGGCCCATACTCATAATCTGAAACTAGTTTCGCTCGATCTCGCTCAAACCAACTGGATACTGACCCAAATAGGGAAAACTTAAATCGGGTAAAACCCTAACCCAAAAATGGGGTTTTACATGCTGGCACACTCAACATCTGGCAACTATGTTGTACACCTCTCTCTTCATTCCTGGGAACCAATAAGTTCATTGGACATCATGGTACATCATCACTCTACCTAGACGCACTGAGAATCTCGACGTGTGAACTTCGTGAAGAATCGTACTTTGAAGTCCAAGATGCTCTCGAACATTTGGTACAAATAGTCGACCTCTTAGTCTGACTAAATCATCTGTATCTCTGGCCAATTCTTGGTGTGCTCCCTGTTCCACCCACTGACTCAACTATTTATTTACCTCCTATGCAACCCTAATCTGTTCAAGCACACTTGCCTAAATGGTCAGTTGTGCCATCATTCCAAGCAAATGTCTCTAGTCTGTAGCATACTAAGTCACTGACACTGCTACTAATTCTGTAGAATTTGCTTCCTGCTCAAGGCATATCCTGCCACATTTGCTTTGCCCACGTAGTACGCTATATCGATCTCTTAGTCTGATAGTAGTTCTAACCAATTTCTATGTCTGTTGTTCAAATCCTTACGCATGAAGATGTATTTTCGATTCTGGTGATTAGTCGAGAGTTTACAAGATGATCCATACAAGTAATGCATTCATATTCTGAAAGCAAATATGACTATTGCGAGCTCTAGATCATATGTAGGATAGTTACACTCATGCACCTTGAGCTAACGAGATCCATAGACTATAACCTTATCCTTATGCATCAAGACACAACATAAACCAATGCCCGAGGCATCTGTGTAAACAACGAAATCTTCGTGGCCTTCTACCAATGTGAGGATAGCCACCAAAGTCAACCTCACCTTTAGTGTCCAAAAACTCCTCACATTCATTTGTCCACCTAAATCGTTCACCCTTTCTAGTCAGTCATGTAAGAGGGGCTGCTATGGAAAAGAAACATGGATTAACCCTAGGAAACTCCAAACCACTGTAGGTATCTTCGACTGTTCCCACTATACTACTACTTTTATCATAGCTGGATCTACTGAGAAACCTATTATTGAGATGATTTGACCAAGAGTTCACCTCTGAGAACCAAAAAATACACTTCAAAAAGTTCCAGCACAATATGTGCTTTCTCAGTGTCTGCGACACAATCTTTAGATGTTGCTCATGCTCTTCCCTAAATGAAGAGCATACCAGTATGTCGTCTACAATGATGATCACAAACTGGTCCAAATATGGAATGAACACTCTATTCATCAAGCCCATGAATGCTACTGGAGCATTGGTCAATCCAAAAGGCATTACCAAAAACTCGTAGTGGCCATATCTGGTCCTTAATGCAATCTTTGGGATGACTTCTGCTCTAATCTTCATTTGGTAGTATCCTGACCTCAAATTGATCTTTGAGAAGATGACTGCTGAACTCAAATGGTCGAATAAATCATCAATGCTAGGAATAGGGTATTTGTCTTAATGGTTGCATAGTTTATCTGCTATAATTGATGCATAAACGCATGCTACTATCCTTCTTCCTCACAAATAGCACTTTTGTACCCCATAGAGAGACATTCAGTCTGATGAATCATTGATCCATCAGTGTCTGTTAATTTTCCTTCAGTTCCTTGAGCTTAAGAGGTGTCATTCTATATGAAGCTCTAGAGATCAGTGTTGTGCCGGTATCAAGTCAATGACAAGGTCTACTTCTCTGTCTAGTCGCAATCCAATAATCTCATCTCATCTGAAAATAAGTTAGTAAATTCTCTAACCACTCAGATCTGTTCAATGTCCAATACATTCCCTGAACCACTTTACTCAGCTAAAACTAGTGCTACCATTATCAGCTCACTGCCTCAGTCTAGCTGTCTCACTGCATTCTAATAGGATATCCATCCTTATTCTCTATCTCTACCCTGGCCTTCGAAGAAAAAGTGGCATCTTTCGTGGTGGAAAGTCATCATTTTCTTCGAGAATCTATCATGGCTCCTTGCTTGGACATCCAATTCATTCCAAATATCACATCCTATTCTTGTAGCTTGAACAATATCAAATTAGCTACAAGTTTTGCTGTTCAATCTAAATAGGGACAATGTGCACATACTCGCCCATAGCTATCAAACTACCGGTGGGAGTGGACACTAATAGTGAATGTCCTAACTCGTTTATCGTACATCCAATTCTACTTGTGTGTGCATATGAAATAAATGAGTGCATCCAGCCAGAATCAAATAGGACTCATGCAAGTACAAAGCCTATGAAAATCATACATGTCACGACTATCCTATCTCCCAGTTCCTCTGCCACTCTGGCTGCATACATCATCACTGGATGCTATTGTGCTAGGGTAGTAGGTGTTGTTGGTGGTATCGCCTGATTTTGTTCCATTTGATCATGAGCTGGTGATAGCTCCTATCTATCCCTCTACGATCTTGTCTGCCCTGTAGCCATGTACCCTCTCTGATTCTATCTCTACTAAGTATTTAAAATATACAATATTTACCCAAGTTTTTAATGTGATTTTGTGCTTCCCCCCGTGAATAAACATTATTAATTAGGTGATATTTCTCATTATAATCTAGTTAATAATATTGTATGTGATATGCTTAATTTTGGTGCTTTAATTTCGAAAAAGATGAAATAAATTAAGCTTAGGATTTGTTGGTCATAGCATTGGACCTCATCGGGCATCATAATCAATTAGTCCACATCGAATTTTGGAATCCTTCCTCAAATTCTTGTATCTCATCCTCTATATAAAGGGGTTGTCATTTGTTATTTGGGATATCACGACTCTTGGCTTAGACGTAGTTCTAGTTTGTGTAATCCTTTTATTTTCATAATAAGTAGTTTCTTCTTTATCGTATTTTCTATTTTTATTATGGAGTAATCTTCTATTTCGTTCTAAAAAATGAAACTTAACATGAATTAATTAAATTCATTTCAACCTCTTACTCTTTTATTTAATTGGATTGCCCGAATTATCATGTTTTTAATCTTAAGAATAAACTGATCAACTATTACTTAAATCATGAGGTTTAATTAGATTTAGGGAGAAATAAATTAGATTAGTCATTGATAATTCCTCATATGACAAGTCTTTTGCCTTGTTTGTCGTTGTGGCCAAGAGATACACAACACTGTATGCGATTGTAAGGTAAATCTTAATGCATTATTTTGCTGATTAATCAATTATCACCGGGAGGTAGAAATTGAGGCAAAATAATAGATGCATGAAGGAGCGGGAGCCACCATGTCATATAATTATCCTAGGTTGGCATTTTGATGGAATAGAAGTTAAGAGTAAGATGTGACGAAGATTAATTTCATGTTAAGGAAAATTCGACTCTAAAACAAGTTTTATCTTAAACCAAAAATCTATTTTTGTTGTTGTTTTGCTATTAGTTTTATTTTCTATTATTAACGTAAATAAATTGATCTCTCTGTGGTACGATACTTGAATTCATCATTATATTACTTGTTTTGACCTGTATACTTGCACGTCATTGAAATAATTTGAACAAGTTTTTGGCACCGTTGCCTGGAAGGATCAAATTTTCTTAGTTAATTTAGGATTAGAATTTTTAGTCTTTTTCTTTTCTTTTTAGATTTTAGTGTCTAAATTTGTTTTTAAAAAAACCTATATCATTGTTTTATTCCTTGTTGTCATTTGTTTATGCATCGATTAGTGTGGTCACTCTTATTTTTTTGTGATCCAGAGATTGAAAGGACTTTGAGAAACTTTCTTGCTGCTGGAAGAAGAGCACAAGAAGCAATAAAATAAGAAGCCATGAACCCACAACAACAACAAATGCCTCCACTTCCACCGATTGTAGCACCACCGGTGGATGCGATCCACTTCAAGTTTAAACAAGTTTTATTTAGCATGTTACAAATGTAGGACAATTTAGTAGATCGCCTACTGAAAATCCTAATAGGTATATCATGGATTTCCTATCAGTTTGTCATATATATAAGAAACCTGGTGTCTCTGATGACGCTCTATGCCTTTACTTATTTCCATTCTCATTAATAGGAAGTGTGAAAAAGTGGTTATCATCATTAAATTCAATTACCACTTGGGATGAGGTGTCTAAAAATTTTTTGTTAAAATATTTTCCTCCTAAAACTAGTAGATTACGTAAAAAAATTTTATCTTTTTTGCAGTTTGATGGTTAATCTCTCTTTGAAGCATGGAAAAGATTTAAAGAATTGTTGAAAAAGTGTCTCAACCATGGTATAGAAAGAAGGATACAACTCCAAACTTTCTATAACACGTTGTTGGGGCAAACAAAGAACATAATTGACGTGGCGGCCAATGGTTCATTTCATAGAAAGAGCCCACATGAAGCTTTTCAATTGCTAGATTTGATGGTTCCTAGCAACCATCATGCAATACAAGAAAGGCACCCAAGGAGGATTACCGAAGTTTAAGAATTAGATGCACTTACTGCTTTATCGACTCAGGTTAGTGCTATAGCTAATCAAGTTCAAAATCTTAGTATGCAGGGACAAGTTAAGGCTGTGGAGCCAAGGTGTGAATGGTGTGGACAACGTTCTACATGTCAATGTACAACAAGTCAAGTTGACTGCGTAGGCAACTTGAATAGGAACAACAATCCCTATTCCAGTACCTACAATTCAGGCCAGCGCAATAGCCCCAACTTTTCATGGAATAATTCTCCATTATTGATTGTTGTCCTCAATAATCCACCACTACCATCACAGCATTCCCCTTCACTTCCTTTTCAGCCATAACAACCGGATTTGATCCAAATGTTCAATTCTATGCAACAATTCACGCAAAATCAATAACAACAACAACAACAAGTTATATTGCAATTAAACAAGGAACTAAATGAGCGACCCAAGTGTGTACTTCCCAGCCAACAAGAACAACCAAGGACAGATGGCCAAAAGCATTGCAAAACTATAACAACCCGGAGTGGTATTACTTTACAAGAACCAGTTCAACCCAACGAAGTTAAAGAAAAATATGAAAAACCAAACAATGAATATAAACCAAATACATTGGTTACCTTACTCGGAAGCAAAGGGAAAGAGAAAAATGAGGTACAAATGTACCATTTTCTTTTAGACTGAGGAAACAAGGTGACAAAAAATATTTCAAAAAATTTCTTGATATATTTAAAAAATTAAAAATTAAAGTACCTTTTGCTAAAGCACATGAATAGATGCCTAGTTATGTAAAATACTTGAAGGATATTCTAGCAAAGAAAAGGAGATAGATGATAATGAAGTTGTGGCCATGATAGAGGAATGTAATGCTGTCCTCCAAAGAAAACTACCTCCTAAGATAAAAGACCCATGAAAATTTGTGATTTCATGTTCAATTGAAGAAAATGTTCATTGTAATACTTTATGTGACTTAGGTTCTAGCATTAATCTTATGTCTTTTTTCATTTTCAAAAGGTTAGGGATCAAGGACATTGCTCCTACGAACATCACACTCCAATTGGCTAACCGGTCATTGGTATATCCTAAAGGAGTCATTGAAGATGTTTTAATAAAGGTTGACAAGTTTATCTTTCCTGCAGAATTTGTGGTGCTTGAAATAGAAGGAATGACAATATACCGGTCATTGTTGGGAGAGGGTTCTTGGAAACTGGGAGAACACTGATCAACGTGGCCGCTAAAAACTTACACTTATGGTAAACAATGAATAAGTTACATATAACATTTTTAAATCCATGAATTGCCCGGATACAACATATGATTGTTCTAGAATTGAACTATTTGATAAAATAATGTGCAAAGGGGATCAGTTTAGTGATTCATAAAGTCATAAATTCTCTTTGTGAAGAATATATTGATGTGGATGAGATAGTTAAAATATTAGATTCACAACCAATCTTACCTAGGAGATTCAGAGTTGTGGAACCCTTATATCTACCATTCCACACATTGCTGCCATCAGTTGAAGTACCACCTATTTTGGAGCTAAAGAACCTTCCAAAACATCTTAGTATACTTTCGTAGGGCTTAATGACACTCTTCCTATTATTATGTCTATAGAGCTAACTATATTGCAAAAAGAGAAGCTGATTAGAATACTAAAAGATCATAGGTCAGCTATTACTTGGACTATAGCAGACAAACAAGGCATATGGTGTGGCTGTTGGGCATTTTCTCCTAGACAAAAGTTTTCTCCATACGGTACAATTGAAATTAAGACTGAACAAGGGGATCGATCATTTAAAGTCCATGGATGTAGACTGGACACTACTATGAAGGGGAGCAACTTTGGAAGTCCTCCATCATATTAAATAAAGAATGAGAAACTGGCATCTAGCTATAGATGTTAAACCAAATGCTCTTGGGAGGCAACCCAAGAATGGGTCAAGTGCAAATTAAGTTATTCATGATAATCATCCACCGACTAATTGGTTGAGGGAGTTCTCCTTCACTTATTTATTTTTATTTTGTTCAACATTGAGGACAATGTTTAGTTTAAGTGTGGGGGGATGTCTTAATTTTATTCGTATTGTTCCTGCTCGACTCATGTTTTGATATAAGATATGCATATATATATATAGTATAGTATAGTATAGTTAGTCTAAAAATTTTATTATGCAACAGTATATTAGTCTCTTGGTTTAATGATAGATACATGTGAATTAGTCTTACCTTTCTTGAGAAAACTTGATTAACTCATATGAAGAATGAACTGAGTAAATGATTGCATTCGAGAGTTGGCTCTCTACCTTATATTATTTTAACAATCTTTTGCTTTAGATGATTTCAATGAATGTTTTGCAATAAGGATTGTACATGATGGTCATGACTTTAGAATTTGCCCAAGCGATTTGAGGCGCAAATATTTGGCTTGCCTTGTAGATGGAAAATGATATAGGCATTTCTTTTTGATTAGTCTGGACCTTTCTTCAAGCCTGCCTAATATGAATTATCTGCTGCACACAATTTTATGGCCTTTATTATACGTTTTTCTTTGATTACCCTTATTTTAGCCTTGGCCTTTTTATTAAAAATATATCTTGCCGCTTGAGTCCTAGCACCCTAGTGTCAATTTTCTTTGTACATTGTTTTGTAAAAAAAAAGCAAAAAAGAAAAAAGAAAAAAAAAGCTGAGGAAATGATCCTCCACCAATAAGCACAAGATGAAGCAATGGGCTTCCACTGGATTGAAATAAAAGAAAAAAAAAAAGAAGCAGGTAACCAATGGATAATCAAAGCAAAGTTAGTTCTTATATCGGATCAAATCGCTATAAGGAAGTTTGTATCATATTGTAACGGTGTTTGGGGATTTGTTGTGCATGTATTCAAGGGAAAGGATTTTTAATGCTATCGTGCATGTTAGCCTCTCATTTATTTTATCCTGTTTATCCTAGTTTTGGTCCCTAGCCCCCAACCCCGCCACAACCTATGAAGACCTATTGATTTCATTAAATTGGCATTGCCTACATTAGTGGAAATGGGAGTGAAAGGTAAACATATTTAAGCATGTGTTTGATTGTATTCTCTTGGTTGCATATAAGAATGATTAGCCAATGGACTATCACACATACGGAGAGCCTTCTTTTTAGTGTCATTGATGAAAGGGAATTTCTGATTTGATTTATATCTTGTTGACTCGTAAGGATTTGATTAAGAATCATATGAGAACATAATGGAGATTAAATATTTTTGTGTAGTAAAATTTTATTTTTTTTTATGATATTTTGCTAGAGACCCACAAAAGTTTAAGTTTGGAGGTGTGTTAAGTGTTTCAAATATACAATATTTACCCAAGTTTTTAATGTGATTTTGTACTTCCCAAGTGTAAACATTATTAATTAGGTAATATTTCTCATTGTATTCTAGTGGTTGACAAAGCTCGATGTGGTTGACTATACATTGCTTTGGCACCATTGTCGGGCAATTGGAAACTTCATCCGACAACATAATCAATTAGTCCACATCGAATTTTGGAATCCTTCCTCGAATTCTTGTATCTCATCTTCTATATAAAGGGGTGATCATTTATTATTTGGATATCTCAACTCGAGGCTTAGAAGTAGTTCTAGTTTTTGTAATCCTTTTCTTTTCATAATAAGTAGTTTCTTCTTTATCACGTTTTCTATTATTATTATGGACTAATCTTTTATTTCGTTCTAGAGAGGAATGGAAATTAGCGTGGTTTTTATTGAATTCATTTCAACCTCTTACTATTTTATTCAATCAAGTTGTTTGAATTATCATGTTTTTAATGCTAAGAATAGACTGATCAAGTATTACTTAGATCATGAGGTTTAATTATATTTCGGGAGAAAGAGTTAGATTAGTCATTGATAATTCATCATACGGCAAGTCTTTTGACTTGTTTGTCGTTGTGGTTGGGAGATACACAATACCGTATGCGATTTTAAGGCAAATCTTAATCTATTATTTTGTTGATTAATCAATTATCATCGGAAGCTAGAAATTTGAGGCAAAATAATAGAAGCATGAAGGAGTGGGAGCCACCATGTTATATAATTATCCTAGATCGACAATCTGAGGGAATAAAAGATAAGAGTAAGATGTGATGAAGGTTAAATTCAGGTTAAAACATGATGCTTCAAGCAATCTAATTGAATAAAAGAGTAAGAGGTTGAAATAAATTCAATTAACCCATATTAAGTTCTATTCTTCTCTAGATCGAAATAAAAAATTATTTCATAATAAAAGTAAAGAACATGATGAAAACGAAATAAACTAATATCATACAAAGTACCAAAATTATAGTAACTAGACTACTTAATTCACTAAACTCATAAGCCTTGAGTTGAGATATCCAAACAACAAATGGCCACCCCTTTATATAGAAGATGAGATGGCCATTAGATACATGAATTAAATATGAAGGTGTTCACAAATCAACGTAGTCTAATTAATTATGATGTCCACTCAAGTCTCCAATTCTTCGACCTATTCAAATATAACCAAAGCTATGTACATCCATCCTTATCGAGCTTTGTCAACACTATAAATTGTAGCCATCAATGGGTGGGGCTCAATGCCATGATAACCAATAATCCCTAGGCTTCTTTATTTTCAGTGGGTTTCTGCATTAAAATCTAAAATTTAACATATCTCATAAAATATTAATTAACTAAAAAATAAAAAAATCACCTAATTAATAATATTTATACCCGGGATTTACAAAATCACATTAAAAATATGGGTAAATATTATATATTTTAAACACTTAACATGAAGCCTTAGCAATTAATGATGTCCTTTGTTGTTTACTTTCTTATGTTGAAGGGTATATAGAAAAAGTAACCATGACCCTTGTAATATTTCAACATCATGTTATAGTTAAGTATTAAGCTATGTAAAACCTGCGTAGTAAGAACGTGGATCATGAATGGATGAATAGCATCACTCTTAGTTGTAGAAGGTGAACTTCTTCTACACACTCGAAGTGCTCAATTGCATTTCTTTAAAGTTGCCACTCTTAGTTACAATGGAGGTGCGCCTCTTCCGTATACTCAAAGTGTCATATTGGAAGCCTATTGTTAAAGCCTTCCCTTTAGCTTATGAACGTTTACGTATGATGCTCTACCCCAATTCTCTATCTTCAGCCTCCTTGAGGGTTAAGGTCTACTTCCACGTATTAGTCTAATTTTTGTAACTCCAATGAATAGTTCATCAAGTCTACCATCAAGATTTGGTTCAGTCTTGAGCCAAATTGGGGTGTTACAACCAGCTTCACAATGATGAGCGTTCACTCTGCCTGATTGAGGAGCTAGAGACTTGCTAGTAGGACATATAGACAGTCTAAAACCCGAGACCTGAGTCAAGGTTTTATAGTCAGGACCGGTTAGTTCGACCGCTATTTCAGTCGAGCCAATTTCAGAACACACGTACTAAACTGTGGCCAGTCGTGTGTTATGAGCCATAAGGGTCCTATGTACCTAAGTATATGATAATAATGTCATGAATACAGCAGAAAAGAATAAGTTATCAGGATATATGAGAGTATGCGAGTTTATTTTTTTATATAATGGATAGAAGAATTAGTTTTAGGTTGTTTACCTCATTAGGATGCGTTATTTATTAATTTTTGGTGGGTTAATAAGCTTAGAGCATGTTATTCGAGTTAGAACTCGATTATTTTATTTTATTTTATATTTTTGGCATGTATTTTGTAATATTAACTCGAGTCGGGAACGAGTTAAGTTTTTATTACAAAATTACCCATCCACAAAAACCCAACCTTCTTCCCCATTTCTTTTTTCTCCCCGACGACCAAAATCC